>JAIFZK010000012.1:6585000-6817500 GCA_027481765.1 Tenualosa thibaudeaui | reverse complement strand
CACACACACACACACACACACACACACACACACCACCCACACACACACAGAAAACTTTACAACAGCACAAGTTCAGCTGTACATTAAATAATTTTTTCAAATTATTTTAGTAGGCCTAAACATGATACCTCACAACATAATTTTGGGACAGGTGCTACACCCTTATCAACTGCATTCCTATCTATCAGGAAGAGCACACAACAGACCAACAAACTTTGTCATGGACTCTGTATGTTGCCGCTGTGCACAGACCCACATTTATAAGACTGTGATTGGAAATCTTGAGGAGAACCTTTATGGAAAGGCCACATTTGAAAGTAAAAGCAATATTTACTGGGAGAACATAAATAGAAAAGGGCATGACTCCTGTTCAGAGCAGTAGGGTTGTATCTGGGTTTATTTCTGTACATGTGTAGGCATGGATATACAGAAAAGGTTTTTTTAACATTTCCATTTATTTAGTCAAGACACTTCAAATATACTGTAGTTTCTGTCCTCAATATCTCATTTTATTGTTGATTCTTGGAGAGCTAATATTATGTAGGTACTCTTTACACTCTTGGTAAAATCTCAAGGATAGAAGTGGGATGACATCTCGGAATCCTGACTAATTGGTTAGGCAGCCTGAGTTTTCATACCTGAGTGGTCCAGCTGACAACTGTTCTATCTGACAGCAATAGGAGTTCAAACAGGTCTCCAGCGGAGAATATATCACATATGAATTGCCTATCTCATACCCCTCCTCTCTTGATCAAACCTCTCAAATCAAAAAGTGTTTGTTAACTTTGATTACTTTTGTGGTCTTACAAATAAGACCACAAAAGTGGTCTTTTGTGGTTACAAATAACTACACATTTTAAGCTTATAGGGTGTAAAGTAAAATATATAACAGGCCTGCATTGAAAAGTCAACTATTGATTGGCGCATTTACATGCATACTAAATAAACAATCACGATTGGGTTATTAGAGTTATTTATAGAGAAATTTAACTTGCGAACAATCATAGAATTTGCTGTTACTATTGATAACCACCATTGTAAGTAAGAAAAGAAAGTATTAATATTTGCATGCATGAGTTGCAACCAAGTCATAAGCAGGATAACAGCCTTAGTGGTGTACTGACTTAATAAACATGGCGATGGGTGGCAACTCCACTCCATTTTCACGCTGTGGAGTTCTTCCGCTTCTGCCTCTGCCTTGTTCATTATCAACTCAGCAACGGTTTTCCCTAATTATCAAATTATTTTCATCATCTAAGCTTGGTCAATGCCATATTATGATGCCATGTTTCATTATGACGTGATGAACAATTGTTTAACAAAACAACAAACATGCACTGCCACTGACAAGCAAAAAAAATTAAATATATAGTTCTACATGACTGTGGAGTATAAATGGATCACCCAACTGATTCTCCAATGCTGGGGGTGTGCGTTTGGAGATGTTGCCCGTGCTTGATCATTGCAGGGAGGTTGACTGTCTGTCTCTTTATATCAGACATCTTTGATCTGCCACCAGGTCAAAATGGGAGGCAGCAAGGCGTAACGGCCCTTTGAAGATCTCAATCATCAACCACTGATGAGGTTATTATGGTGTTGCTCTTTTTCTTCAAAGCTTTTAATCAAACACAACTGACTCAAACACACTGCTCTGCCATGAAAGGGAATGAACAAGGAATTGGTTTTGAGTATAAGTTGTAACTTTAGGGCAAACTAATGCATACCCCTGGGTCTTACCTACACTAAAATCATGTGATCTACACACTTTTAGATGCAAAAATTTTGCTTGATCTTGCCGCAAGGACAGCAATAAAATCTTAAAAAGTGAGAATAGACAATGGAAATTATGAGTTTAATAACTGTGTGAATCTGAACAAAGATGTTTTGCAAAAAAAAGACTTCTGTGATAAGACTGTCCGGGAGATATTAGCTCACAGTCTTGAATTCCAGTGGAGATCCAGCTCCACACAGGTCTTTGAATAGACGATCACCCGCGGCAATTAGTGCACTAATGGAAGCACAACAAAGGAAGCCTTTGTTCGGTCTAGGAGGAGAGAAAGTGATGCAACAATCACTTACAAGGAATTCTTTAAAGGTTAAAAAATTCATGAAATCCGCCACAATTAGCTCACGAGGCATGCATCGATCAAGCCCCTTGTGGACCAGCGTCAGTGGATGTACTGCTTAATTTATGGACGCCGCGTAAAAGCAGAGGAGAAAAGAAACTGGCTTCTGATGTGGTCGATATCTCACTTTACCTGATCTGACTTTGTAACTTGAAAAGTGTATGTTTAATGCATGTGACATTCCCCTCCTCTATTTTTTCCACTGATTCTGCTGGCAGCAAAATGAGAACTATGAAAAGTGTTATGTTGAAAAAGCCTTGGAGGCACAATAAGGTTGAGGCAGAAGGAGACATCTTTGCACAGGACCAAAGACTGACTTTCCTAATGTCTTTATTTTCTTTCTTTGTCAATTTTTGCCAGAGAGTAAAATAGAATTGTGCTGAAATAAAAGTCAAGGAATACTGAGAAAATCAAGGATATGGCCTGCTCTAAATTATTCATTTTCAGTGACATGCAGCACTGGGGTTATTGTGCGATGTATAATTGATAGGTTGATAGCTTAATCATTAATTCATGTGTTTAGACAGTGGCGTTTCTTTAAAACACCCTTGAAATTGATTGGTTGTTTACATCATTGAGTGCGGAGCTGGGGTTAGCATTTTTTATGGTCTTGCCAGCAGAGGTGCTTCTTTAGGAGCAAACATACAGTCAAATAAATAAAACAGCAACAAGGAGATGTGTTTCCAAGGCTCATAACACCTTTGTCCATCCACAATGACACAGGTTAATATTCTTAACAGTTAATCAATACTATCAATTCCAATAGACTCTATGACGCCAAAGAGGGGAAAACAATGGTCAGCTTTAGGCACTAATGTTGATCTGAATTGCCCACAATTGCATGAGTTCAACTTGATCCTCGTTGTTTATTTAAGCTTTTTATGCTTCACAGCAACGTCTGCTCCCACTGTGTGTGTGTGTGTGTGTGTGTGTGTGTGTGTGTGTGTGTGTCTCACCCTCTCTCTCTCTCACACACACACACACACAAACTCTGTTTCTTCTCTCCTTTATTGCAAAGGACTGAGTGTAGAAGCACACATCATGTCTTGTGGTTCTTCATTTCCCTGGTGTGCTGTTGAGAACAATGCCGGTACCGTTGATGCTTCCTCCGCAACCGTAGCAATGGGACGCTGCCACTAGATCCTCCCTCATTTGTCACTGTGTCTCATAATGCACCACTAATGACGTATCAGCACCTTCCCTCACTACTTCCTGTCAGCTGTCCCACTCGCACGACAAATGACCATAATCTAGCCGGTCGGAATTACCAGATCCGTGCATTGGACGGTTGGCCACTGTGGGTTGCTCACAACCAGCAAGACAAAAAGCTATCCCTTCTGATTAGAGCTGAGGTGATGTTTTCTGGCCACAGGAGAGACTACAGTAACATGTCCCCCCCTCCCCTCAAATCCCCCAGCACCATCACCACTACCACCACCAATCATTTGAATGGAGGACATTGTCAGGCCCTTGTTTCTCTACTTCATCTCTCTCCAGGACGTATCAGGGAGTATCAGAGCATGTGCTGGCATTCCATTGCCAGGGAGATATGGACTTATGCCTGGAATTGTTCTAATAAATGCTGTCTTATTACATGTTCCATGCTTGAAATTGCTAGATTTTTTTGTTTGTTTTAGTCTTTGTTTTTTTTGGTTTGTTTGCTTTCTCCCAGCAATGAAAACATGGGCATAAATAAATAATAAAAGAAGAGAGTCATGCTTGAGTCTGAAGTCACAGTCCTCGCTGAGGCTGAGGCAAGGGTTTTCTAAAGAGCCTCCATAAAGAGTGTTTTATCATATTCTTCTGTTCGCATGATCATCCATCTACCCCTTTCCAATGAGGAATGTACGGCTTTAAACTTCAATTTGTCATCAGGTCATGAAATGCAGCATGTTGTATTGCAGACACATGTGCAATCATCTCAAGGGCAAGATATGGCATATATCCAGAGGTTTGTGAGTAGGCCTATAGTCTGTCAGTTGGAAGGTATAGTGAAAATGAGTGGTAACCACCGTGACAAAGATGAATGAAGCCCCTCTGAGACAAAATAAAGAACAAAGCAAAGGAATATGGAGAAGGTGAAAATGCTCTTTGAAAAAGTCATTGCTTTAATAAAAGGCTGGAGTTGATCTATGACATGTTTTGAACTAGACAGCCAGATTTACATGATCACCTTCTTATTCCATGTACAATACTAACAGAGAGGGTCACACACTGTGTATACAGTAGGGCCTACCTGTGATATTTGGAGTGCAATGGACACAAAGATTTGCTAGATGTTTATCTATCCACTACCCATCTATCCACTGACCTGGACTTTCTTTGGAGTCTAAACCCAACCAGAAAGATTTGACAGATGCATATCACATGGAGTAACCCACATACTTGGACTTTCTTTGGAGTCCAAACCAAACTTTGAGTCTATAAATCGCACTGAACATATAATTGGTGAGATCAGAGAATATGGAGCAAGTCTGCTGCCACAACTATAGACATGTGGGCCTGAATAATGCATCAGTGATTCCCCTGATGGATGGATCCATCTATTGCATTGTATTGCCACTGTGACCACTATGTTTTATTCTTGTTGAGAGTGTTTGGTCTTTTGTGCCAACACATGCAATGTTTTTTTCTAGTATGAATCAAACAAATCTAGACCACGATTCCACTCAAAACCACCTATCTGTTTCTTCTGTAGTTTTCCAATGTAATACTTCAGTAATGCAGATATGTAATATAATACCTTACCTGCCTCTGTAAAAGTTGCACGCATATCTGACAGAGAAAGTGATTCATGTTTGTGTCTTAGATATTCTGAACAGTCACTGCAGGAAGCCCCATGCAGGCAAAGTAGGCTTCACCCAAAACACCATTAACCAGGGGGTCAGGGAGTTAATTCCATCTAGTGCTTATTTCCCCAGACATGCGCCTGCTGCTTGGAGCTGTATGTGGAAAAGCCACACACCGCATGTGTCGTAACACTCAACTGTTCATTAAAATGATTATTTTGTGACCAAAGAGGTTTTTCCCCCTAGGGGCAGTGTGCTATCTTCAGCACCTGATTTGTACCTTGGTATAATTCGCCTTGACATCATGATTGTTGAGTTCTTTTTCTTTTTCTTTTCTGAGGGGTTAGATAATTTTAAATGACTTGAAGTTTTAAAGGAAGCTTGAAGGATTACGAGTAGTGTAATTTAATGGCTACATTAACATCACAACATATATAATATATAGACACACACTATATATAATCATGGATAACTAAGCTTCTGCCATGAATGAGTCTTCAGAATAGTTACCACAGGGATACCTGGCTTGTGGCAGCCAAACATTCATAGCAATGTTGCTTTTAGATCCTTCAGTGTTGGCTCTTCCTATCATTGTGAAGCAGAATTCAGATGAATTAATCATTCACACTTTCATTACTTCTGAACACTCACCTGCCACCTGTGGTTAGAGGGCCCTGACTTACATGCAAGTTCTGCTGCTTTCAGGTGCTTACAGTTCTACAGAGCACTGCCACTGCAAAAGTCCCAATTGTGCAGTTGGTCAAGGCTGAGGATATAAGGCTTTTTTAACCCAGCAGGATCTGCAAGAGTATCTGTAGCCTTGTAGGTTTCCATCCAAATTGTTAATGCAAATGTAGGGCCTTTGCCTTGATTGAAATCTTTTCCTGCTACCTGAGCCTTTCCAATTCAACCTGACTTGAATCACGACATTGAGAGATATTTAAAGAATCTATTAGTTTCACTCCTACCGTGCCCCTGTTTCCCCCTCGATTAAACGGTGAACTTTCTGTGTAAGTATTCTGCTTTAGATTGCCACTTCACCTGGATACAAACATTTGGCTAACAAAATATTGATATATTCAAACATGTAAGGGATAACAATAACAAACTGCGAATCATTATTGTGGAATAAACCCAGACAGAGTGATGCAGAAGCCCATCGTATAGCTTGTTACATGGCTGCCTATTGAAGATATCAATAAGATGACAACACATTGTTTAACATTGCTTTCACTGTAATTGTAATGATTAAGAAAGATAATAGCTTCCATGAAAAAAAACAATGTCCGTTAACAGACCAGCTGATTGGCTATGGCAATGTTCAGTTTCACTTTCCTTGACAATGGTGTGTTATATTTAGCAATGATCCACTATCAAGACATATCAAACCTTGGAACATTGGGAAGTCCCAGTTAAGTGAATGGAGCATTATGCAGCATTATAAAGGGTCATGCAATAAGTACAGTATATTATGTCTATTATGTAGTATGCTTTCACTTTTTTAAATGATTCTTTATGTTGTAATCAAAATAATGACACATAATTGGTATTTGAGCAATGCAATGTCCTTGTTTTAGAAGTTAAGTATAGACCTGCAGTAAAAATTATTATGGGGTGGTGGCTTTTGATAGACATATCTTGGATATGGATATATCAGAAGTCTTATAGATGTAGCTATGATGTGACGTTGCTATCATAAATGGACTGCAGAAGCAGGCTTAGCCAGAAGCTGAGTGAGCAGACATTTTGGAGTTCAGTCTCAGGTTTGAGGTGAGTGCTGCGGACCGTTGCTCGTCATCCCTGAGATTGTGGGAAATGCCAGCGTTGGTGAGTCTGCCGCTGAAGGTCACCAATCCATCATCCTCTTGTTAAATAACTAAAATGGAAATCAAAGAACAATAAAACAGGGAATCAATACGGACCGTAGCCAAGGGATCAGACTTGAAGCTTTCACAGGGATTACCAGCCAATCTCATTGGCTTTTAAAAAGCAGGCCGGCAATGCCTCTGCTAGAACAGACCACAAGCCTGGCTCCTGCATGATGCCAGACCTCTCTAGTCTCTTCATGCCTTTGCTCAGTCAAGGTCTCCAAAAACAGCGGCATCAGTGACCCAGTAAGAAACCAATTTGGATTCAGTGTTTAGAGGCTTTTGAAACTGATATGTCACCTTATACTAGCTAAGAGTTTCTTTGTGTTGTGGAGCTACCTGTACAAATGTGTGGTTACCCTACTCATCTGGTTCTGAACAATACGATTAAAAATTCTTTTTTTCTTTATTCTATTTTGCACCCCCCAAAATATGCATAATATTGTTTTAGGTTCATTGAGAAACACATTACTTACTACATTACACCTGTGTTCAGAACCATTTGTTAAAGCTTCTAAAATTTCTTCAGTATTTTCATGAATAATGGAAAATCAATATGCAGTAATGATCATAAATAGTGCACATTATATCTGAAACTTATTAGCATGCTTGACCAGATAAATTAAATAGGTATTTACAAAGTTCCTCAAAATAAGCAAACAAAGAGAATATGTGCATGCTGTATATGGACATGAATTCTCCAAAATGAAAAGAAAGTCTTATCCTTCTTTCCAGTAGAATCTTTTTCTCAAACAATACATGTTACAAAGAGGTTTAGTGGAATTGCTGGTTAACTCATGCCATACACTAGTAATAAATTATGGATATTAAATATGAAAGACTATTAGAATTAATATTATAAATCGTCCCTAAGAACAACTGAATATATTTTCTGTGGCAGATATGCATACAGGCAAGTTAAGATGTACTTTTCAATTATATTTTGCTATTTTCCTTTGTCTCCCAATTGAATTACAATATCAGAGAATTTTGCCCATCTCCCCTTGTGTCTAGTCCACAGAACTGTCCTTTTGAATGCAAACAATAGCATGCCAGCTTGTATTCAGCCTGATTACTCCAAACATGGCCCTTAAATAGGACTCATTGTTATGCCTTATCACTTTGTCAGACACCCATGCTTTAATAGCAGAGGGGCCTTAATAAATTACTCTTGTATAAAGCATCCACACAGACAGATGAGAAATTGCAGAGTTACTCAAAGATGCAGAGGCCAAAATCAGGCATTCTCTGCAGTCTAATTCTAATCAAGTTGCACCTTGCAAGACTGCTTTCATAATGACTTAAGGCAACATTCACATTCATGTTGTATTAGATGAGCTAATCTAGACAGACAAAAGAAATTGATCAAATAACACTCTTCAAGTGTTCCCATACTACATCAAAGCACCTATGCACAGGGACTTGAGATGAAATATTTCAGTTGAGGTGACTGGGGGTAAAGGAGGACATCCAAAACACAGACATTCCTCAGCATAAAATACTACAGGCATCCACCAGCTCATTAGTCTGCTATTTCTAAGGTCTAACAGGTTTTTCCCTGACCTGAAGAAGTGGGTCTGATCATCATGGATTGTTGGGGAAATCGTTGAAAAAATATCAAATATGCATGAAGCTCCATCTTTTCCTCAATGTGTTTAATTTAATCAGTCCCTCTTGGCTTGCAGGGGCACATAGTTGAGAGGTGTTAAAGGGCGCTTTCTTGTGCCCAATGCATCATGCAGGACACAATATGTTTGCTAGTTTGTTAGCAATACAGTACATCATTTTCCCATCCAGCACACACAGATTGTCTAAATAGCCAATAATATTGAATTATGATAGCAACTTGCTATTCTGCAAGTGCATCTGGCTCTGAAAGAGAGTACTGGGCGACACACCCATGATAAATTAAGAAATGTAAGTACGATCTCTTTGGAGCATGTGCCTGGCATCTTGGACACACCCTAAATATCTGTATACCATGTGCTTGAATCTGGTGTAAATCTATAGCACTAAGTACAGTTAGTAGAGCAAAGAAAAAGTAATTTTAAATTTTTACAACATAGACCGAGTAGTGAACCGACAACGAACACTAACTGCGTTTAGAGCCAAATCAGTAAAAGCATTCAAGTAGCTGAAGAATGAAGCAAAATGCTATGCTAAACACAGCGTTAAAAGCAGCAAAGTAAGTCATGACATGAAACATTTGAACATTCAATCCTGCTTTTTAATTAAAAGTGTCACAATCATACACCAGTGATGTGTGGTGAGGTCTGTGTCAGGGAAGGCAGGGTGCATAACAATTCCAAATCTAAATATGTAATACAAATATCGAACTATAGCCTACGACAGTGTAGCAGAATAAAAAGGAGGAGGCGGGTCGTCACCTTATGGCCCGGGGTTTTATTTTGTCCAGTTACTCCATACTCACATAGTGTCAC
Organism: Tenualosa thibaudeaui; assembly: GCA_027481765.1. Lineage (NCBI taxonomy): Eukaryota > Metazoa > Chordata > Actinopteri > Clupeiformes > Clupeidae > Tenualosa > Tenualosa thibaudeaui. The sequence goes on along the minus strand of JAIFZK010000012.1, from coordinate 6,808,276 downwards.
CTAATTTGCAGGTTAATATAAGCCAAATTCAAATGTTACAGAGAAAGACTGATTGGTTATTGGGATATAGGGGAATATTGCAGGTTCTAAAACAACCCAGTGTCTTCATATGACATATTTTCAAAGTATTTAGGCTATTATCACAGTGATGGGCTCTGGGTGTATGGCCATTTTGTGTCTGCTTTTGCACAGGCAGCTCTGCCATAACATTCATTTTAATCACAAGTGCATGTTTTTAGCAGCTAGACAGCTAGGCGGAATTGAGGGTTGAGGGAGTTATAGCAGATTTTTCCATTTGTTAGAGAGCAGCAGAACCGACTCAGAAATGGCATGTAGAACATGTAATAAATTAAAATCTGAAAAACTTTCATCCATACAACACCAACAGTCTCCCTTCTAGAAACTGCTCGAAACAAGATACTAAATTTAAAACATGAACTACACTCTTTCACAGGAAATTAGCCAATTTTGCTAGCAAGCAAATTCACAATGACAGGTTTCTTTGAAGTCTGTATATGATGACTTGGTCAACATACCTTTGGTAGCCTTTTGAATGGACTTAGTTTGATAATCTGTACATTTAAACATGGATCACTGAATACTTATAGCCTTGATGAACCATCTCCTCCCCTTTGTACACTGGGTGGTTTTCTTTGTATGCACCCATAAACAGTGCCTTCATGTAGCTAACAATAAGCAGGGTTTTTTGTTTGTTTGTTGTTATAACTAGAAATAATAGTTGATACAGACAGTAGGCAACATAAAAGATTAAAGACTAAAGACCAGGCCAGGGGCTATATAAAGGAAATTCATTAAATCCACAGAAATAAATCAAAAAGTATACACAAGTCTTCATAGCTTTGAGGTTTTTTTTTAGTGTATTTTTAATGTACTGCTCAGCTTCATTCAAAAAGGCTTGAAAAGAAGGTTTTTGGTTAGAAAATGTATATTTATGAATGTGGAATTTTGCAAGAAGTATTACCAGGTTAATAATAGAAGTGATTAGATTTAGATGAGGGGTAAGGTGTAAAGCCAAACAGTACATTATCAAAGCACAAAAAAGAAAGGAAGAAAGTATAAAGAAAGTACATACAGATCTCCAGAAAATGACATGCAACATTACAAGACCAACATAGGTGTACAAGGTCCTCAGGGTGCAAAATATTATTGTCCTTTGAATTTGACACAGAGGCTCAGTAGGCATACGCAAACCCTGAAATTCACACACATTAAGTCAATGGAAAGACAAGCAGACAATTCTCTGCCTATTCCGTCACTGAAAATGAACATAGCTTGCTGTAAATTAAATATAAATGCTAGCACAGTTGTACAGAACTTAATGCTGGCAAATTTAGAATGTTTTGTGTATTTTTATGTTTTGTGTATTTTTTTTTAGGAATTTATCATTTTTTTGGATCAACAAGGGCAGGCACTGCCTACCTTGCCTACCATGACTGCACATTACTGCTTGAAACAAGCTTAGCACAAAACTCTACATTGGTTGTACTAGAATTTGAACTACAAAAAGTTGTATGTTTCATCAATAAAAAGAAAATAAAACATACACTGAATGCACAAAATAAATAAATAATAAATAATAATAAATATGACAGGTGTAGAGCAGAGGTGTAGTTTTTTTAGTGGAAATAAATGTTATATAAAATGTTATAAATGAATGCCTAATTTTAAAAAAGTTAGAAAAGTCAGCCTCTGTTCCAAGAAGTGGGGGGACTGTGTACCCCCGTGTCCAAAGGCCACTACAGCCCTGGTGATCAGCTTCTCCAATGTAGCCATTTTCAGATTCAGGAACTGAATGATAGGAACCAAAATTATGTAGTTTGTTCTTGGGGACACACATGACCGATGGATGTCGACAGGTTCTGATAGGTTGTGCCGAACCGTGTCAGCTCATGGAGTTAACTGAGTTAACTTTCTCCTGATGCCCTAGACGCCCCAAATGCTCTGCTGATGCCCAAAATGCTTTCAACACAGATCATGCTGTCTCTCAATAGAAAATGAAATTGTTCCCACTGAACGTACAATAAGTGAATGGGGCACTGTATCTTCCTTTCAGTTTCATTTCACTATACCCCTTTCAGTTACGATTAGTTATTAGTTCACTATTCAGTATAGGTTGCATCAAAGTTTCTGGTTCTTTTTCCTACAGACAGCTTTCAGTGACCTTGAACAACAAGGTTATTAAATGATCCACATGGGATTTCTCCTTTAAAGTACATGGGAGCTCCATGTATTGCAATTGGGAAAATCTGTCAGCAAAAAAAAAAAAACAAAAAAAAAAAAACACATCAGCGGACTTGACAAAAGGCTCTGCAGTGTTGATTGCTATATAAATTTCAAGTGTCATTAGTGATAGCATTCATCATTAACACACAACTGGCAGCTGGAATTAGGGATGTAGTTGCACAAATGCTTTGTTAATTACAGCTGTGTGTCATTATGCAAATCCAGAGCAGCAAGGTGCAGAGGAAATACATGGTTTGTTTTGCCAGGATGTCCCCTATGTACTCACAACAGTCATGCTGTAATCGTATCTAATCATGTAGGTCTCGCAGGCAGATAGTTCAGACACAAACCGGCTAATGTGCAGCCCTGTTACTTATCTGTCAACCCTGTTACACATGTCTTCACAGGAAATTTCATTCTTTGTTTCATATCCATAATTTTATTTCATGTTCATGTATGTAATATGTATGTAAATTTATACTTCATGGTTTATTATATCCTAAATCGTATCCAAATTATTAGTGTATTTTGTGTGACTAATGTGTTCTACACCCTATGTTTAGAGACAGAAAGCAACAGAAAACAACAACCACTGTCAACACTGTGTACAAGTAATCATGCAATGTACTTCACACTAGACACTGTCTGATATAAATATGCTAAACTGTTGTTCTTGTGTTCTTGTCAGAATATCTGTTTTGGATGAGAAAGAACTGAATTTGTGGTAACACTTTACAGATCAGTAAATCAAATTTGCTTTGAAGACTAGAGGAAAATCCTTGTGTGAATACCATGTGACAAAACAATACCAAAGGCAAAACTAAATTACCATGGTTGGCCCATGAGTAGGACCCAAAATAGTTTGTCTTGTTGCACTGTGCTACACCTTGCAATCAAGTTCAATGAAAATTGGGCTGATAGTTTTTGTGTAATTCTGCACACAGACAGATGGGTGAGGAGATAAAACCAGCTCATAAACATAGTAGTAATAGTAAGCCCACCAATTTAATTGGTGAGGGAGCTGTTCTCTGAATGGGCTTGGCCTTGAAGGATCCAAAAATAACCTCCACAAATGCTCCTCAGGGCATTTAGTTGGATTTGGGGAACAGTCATGCAAATGGGAAGGCCAAGAATTGCTGTATCAGGATAGAGACTTTTTCACTGCTCGCAGACTCCTCCCTTCTCCTCTTTTCATTCTGTCTGTAGCTCTCTATCTCCTCTCCTCCCTTCATCACACTCTTTCCATTTTGCTTCTCCCTGTAAAATTGGATTCATCCAGTTGAATTCATTTACATCCGGTGTAATTGTCATCTTACATTCATTTGCGTCAATTGTCATCTCCATTTGGTTCTGTTATACATTTGATTCACCTGCTCTAATGCTATTGAGTGTAACAATTATGCCTACTTATGCAGTCACAGACTTTCAATTATGATGTGCCTTAGCATATCTGTTATGACTAAATTGCATTGTGTGCTGATAATATCATCAGACGAATAAACATAAAAATATTGATATTTGAACATAACAAGCTGAAAAAACAAAACTGTTTTAAATAAAACAAGCCCTCTGATTTTATAACCATTTTCATAATGAAATTTTGGCCAGATGCTTTTATCCAAAGCGACTTAAATTTGTCAATTATCAATTACATCAGGGCTTTGCTCAAGGGCACATGGTGGCAGCCAGGCTTCAAATCCACAATTTCCAGGCTACTAGACAGCTTCCTTAACACTAACCAGTACACACTAACCCAGAGCAGTTTGTTGCATACTATAGCCTGGGAAGCAGTGAGGGTTTAGGTACATTACTCAAGGACACTTCAGCCATGGTCCACTGATTGGTGATTAAACTATCAACTCTTTGGTTACATGCCTGAAGCCCTAACCAGTAGGCTATAGCTGCCTCCTCATTTGAAGCTGGTGGGCTGTAAATGGATGTTTTTTTGGTGGCTGTTTGAAGGTTGACCAGTAACAGATCAGTAGTGGCACAGCGCAAAGGCAAAATGTAAAGAGTAGTTGGTAGGGCTTCTAGTAAGACAAGGTTTTCTTACCTGGAATGTGAGAGCATGTGTCTATAACTGAGGTCATCCTGCACAGTCCAGTCTCAGGCTCGAAAACCGCAACCTCACAACAACATTAGATGTCCGTAGGGAGGTTTGATAATGTTCCACAAGAACAGCAAGCCACACCAAATGCATGCCACACTGTGCAGCACTGTGACTCAGTAAAAATGCACCATCAGCGTAAACCTGCGAATTTGATACACTGACTAGTTAATCTTTTCATTGGCTAAACACTATTGACTTTGTGACCAGGGAAGGTAAAATAGCCTGGATTTGTGTGTCCCTCAGTCTGACTGAAACAGTTTAATTTGTCAAGGGACGACTTGACCATGCAGATTCCAAACTCCAAACAAACAATGGGAGGTGGGGGTGGGGATGACACAGGAAAGAGAAAAGGGATGAGCAAGAAAAAGACAAGGAAGGGCTTATGCTGAAGCTTACCGTATGGGCTGTGTGAATCCAATGCCAGGGTTCCAGCTTGGTCCACTGAGGCGCTGTTAACCAAGATTAATGGCATCTTCTCGCACACATTCCGACACGCTCGCTGGGACGAGCTGGCATTTGTCCTCATGCCAGTTTATCGGCAACATGGTGGCAGCGGCGGAATTGAATCCACATCACTAAAGTCTGTACATCAGGACTTCTGGTAGGCGTCAATGACTTCATTGATATCTTGTAAGCACAAGCTTCTCAGAGAGAGGGAGGCCTTAAAATTTATGTAGCCACTCCAGCTCTGGAGAGTATGTTGTGCTAAATATTCAGGGCCATGCCAAGTGACTTTGACATGATAGTTTGGTGAAAACCTCGTGTATTAGGAGTTACCTAGGGCACATGAATAAAAGCATGTCTTTAGCCTTAAAATATTGCATTGGGGTACATAGAGCCATACTGCTGAAATAGGCTGCTTTGTTCAGAGGAATCTAATCCAAAGTCCCCTCATTCGATTCCTCTCAATGTGTTTAATTGTTCAAGTGTGTTTGACAAGGGCTGAGCTCAAATCCTGTCTAATTTTGCCTTTCCAGGAAAAGGACATGTCAGCACTGATAATAGAAATCATTGTGTGATGCTGTACATTGCTTAACACTTCTCAGGTCAGTGAAGGTGTCGCCAGTAATATTGATTTTAAATTGCAATAAGACATGGAAATGAACCTGAACACAGGTTGTGCATATTTTGTGTGTGTGTGTGTGACTTGTATGTGCGTGCATGTGTGAGCAGTCTGTACATGTGTGTGCAAAATGCACTTTTCTGTCATCATTATCCTTCATACCACACAAAAACATTGGCTGAGGCTACTTTGCCGAACCATCGTCCAATCTCCGAGCTTGTCTTTATTGACCCTCTTTGGCTGAAAGCTCAGCTGCTCATCAAATGACAAAACATATCCCATGGGGCTTAATTGGCCAAGAACGGCCATATTTTGCAGTGAGGTTGCTATGCTCTAATCATTTGGCTCCAGATGGTCTTACTGGATAAGCGGCCGTTGAAACTCTTATGTCGCCGACTTTCAGGAAATCATACCATGCCTAATTAAATGATACCCCCAATTGAATGTATAGATTGGCTTCAAATGCAATTGTAAGCCAGCTAAATGGATTGTTGGCAGATTGCTGCCATGACATCATGACAGGTGCTTTTCCCTACAAAATACAATGAAAGCCACATCCTAATGAGAAAAAATATATATATATATATATATAATATATATAAAATATATATATTATTGTTGGTGATCAAAATCCTAGTGTAGAAGAATCCTGACGGCTAGGATGTTTTTTTTTAGTCTGTAAACACCATACCATATTCAGAATGCTTCTTATTACTCTGGCTTTGAGAAGACGTTTAATAAATCTTACACTTAGACACACACATACACACACACATATGCAGTCATTTCATCAAATAATTTTTCCTCTGTTTTTTTGAGGTGCAATGAGAAGGCATGATGAACAGCAAGAGAAGGAAAGGAGGAGGGGGGGTGGGGGTTTGTGAAGGAGTGAGGATAAGGGATAGTGGCTTCAAGAGCGTCAGTCTGCATCAGGCAGCAATCTGTCTCGGCTCTGACAGGTCCCGGCCAGTGGATGACCATCAGGTACAGGCAAGTTTTGATCAGACGCAGGCAAACGGATTCCAGCATCGCGAGACATGAACTTATTCTCTCTTAGTCCATTTGTGCTCTGTGAATAATTACCACACAACAAGGCAGAACACAAACTCTGAGCTCGAACAGAGCATGCGTCATTAGACACACTGGCTGTAATGGGTGAGAAAGATTAAGTTGCTGCCTATGAGTGATTCAACACGACTTGGTCAAGGTACACTGGCAGTGAAAACGGCTCAGTAAGTAGATTGGCCACTATGGAAGGGCAGAAGCCTTTGCATCAATCACCCATCTCTCTCATTTAGCCACTTGGGAGGATTTCTTTTTTTTTTCCCTGAGAGTGATTTGGTGCATCTGAAATTTTTTGCTGAGTACTCTGTCTGGTGTCTGCCTTTTGGAAGTTGAACATAACGATGCTGCAACACTTACACTTAAAAAAAATAATAATAAGGAAAAGGAGTCTAATAAGCTGTCAGCTTGGCAACTGCGCCAAGTGCAATGACAGCAAAGTGTCAGCCTGAATTTAATACATTCATTGAAAGTGCATTATGCTGCATGGTATACGTTTAACATTCAAAAATGGGCCTTCATTTACTGAAACAACACATCAGTCACAGCTAGTAACATTCAAGCTCCCTCAAACACTGTAACAGAGGCATCCGCCAATCCTGACCATCGTTAAACCTGTATGGATTATGTATGGTGTTGATCCACATGCCAACCACTGGGGAATGTGAAGGAGAAGAAGAAAATTGCCTGACTACCAATGATACATTAAATTTTCAAGATGAATGGTTGTTGGCAGGCCACTTTCTCCATCACCCCCCCCCCCCCCCCCACCCCCCCGCCGCTGCCTGTGTCCACGCCACCCCTTCACCCTGACCTGCATCTACTTGCCTTTTAAACCAAAGGAAGGGCAGCTAATGCTTAGAGGGTGTGGATGAGAAGTGGAGATGGAAACCGTCAATGGGAATTAAACATTAAACAGCTCCTGAATACTAAATGAGACATTTGACCACATGTGCAGATCTCGCTATTTACACTCTGCTGATGAAAAAAATGCAGTCTGGCAATGTCTGAGGCATCACTATTTTATCAACTCATAGCCTCTTGCCAATCCTGTGCAATGTATTCAAACAGGTTATCCCTTTATAGGTCCAATCGTTCTGTTTTTTTTATAGGTCCAATCGTTCTGTTTTCAAATAGTCCATTTGAGTGTTAGATTTGCAGACGTCTGTGTGTGTTTGTGCTCCTTTTTAGTGTGAGTCTTATGGAAACTACAAACACAGTGAACAGATGGTCCCCAAATCTGCAGTTAAAAATAGCAAAAAAACCTAAAAAAAACATGCACAAACAATTTCATTTACCCGCCTGATACATTTGAAGCATCCTTTCTAATCAGAGCAGGAATTTGTCTTCAAACTGCATTTTACAGTAAGCACTTGCAGAGTGTTTATGAGAATTTAAAGATGCTTACTAGTTTTGTTGAAAATGTGTTTGTAACACTCACATTTAGCCCTCAAAATGTTCCAGATGCTTTGGAGAAACATGCATGTTCTCAAGTTGCATGGACAAGCTGCATTGCAATGAGATGAAGGTGGGTTTAAAAAAGATATTGTTGTGAAATTCCTTTTGACAAGAGAGGCCTGATAAGGGGGCTAGAGTGAAATGAACTAGCCTATGATGTTGTCATAGTAACAGCAGATCCTGCAGGCAGAGTCTGTGGCCCCTAGCGCCGCTTCTGTAAGGTGGAATATTCTCACTAAGGATTTTAGCCCTGGTCTTCTCTCTGTCTCTCTGTGTCACCACACACAAAGGCACATACCCGCACACACACACGCGCACACACATACTCACACACACACACACACACTCTCTTTCTCTCTCTCTCTCTCCCTCTCTCTCTCTCTCTCTCTCACACACACACACACACACACACACACACTTTCTCTCTCTCTCTCTCTCTCTCACACACACACACACACACTCTTTCTCTCTCTCTCTCTTTCTCTCTCTCATACACACACACTCTTTCTCTCTCTCGCTGTCTTTCTCACACACACACACTCTCTCACACACACAAACTCGCGCTTTCTTTCTCTCTCTACCTGTCTTGTCTTCCTCACTCACCTCCTCTGTATGTCTCAGAAAGACACACACACACACACTCTTTCTCTCTCTCTCTCACTCACTTACACACACACACACACACACACACACACACACACACACACACACACACACACACACACACACACTCTCTCTCCTGCTCGCTTTCTCTCTCTATCTGTCTTGTCTTCCTTACTCACCTCTGTATGTGCCTCACTTTTTTCCACTGCCCAATTTCTCTCTCCTTTTCTTTCTCTCTTATTTTCACATGAAGCCCCTCATATAAAATACAACAAAATGAAAGAAAATATGAATATATACTAAGAGAAGGGAAAAAAAACTCCCTTTCATATGACTGAGTATCTGCATTCATATATACATATCTACCCAGGCCAGGCCAGTTGCCCACCCCTTACCCTCCCAGAACCTGTGACCTGTGTGCTCCAGTGGTTTGTAGCATCACTGCGCCATGGAAACCCCCTGCAGACAGCAGGTGTCACATCTGATTGTCAGGCAAGATGAAAGGTCTCGAGAAGTGCCGTTTGCTCAGACGCTGTCAACCAACCACCACACATCCCCAAGCATACACACACACACACACACACACGCACACACATACACACACACACACACACGCCGTGTTCCAATTCGGTACGCCTCCTGCCTGGGGAGGCACGCTCTCTAAAAATACACCTCCTCCTCCAATTGTCACCTCTGCTAACCCTTACCCACCACCTCCCCCACCTCCATCTCTTCGCCGTCCTCCTCCTCCTAGCTGTTAGTTCTTCTTTATATGGCAATGCGCCAGCAACCACCATGAATGGTGAGCTTTTCCCACTCCCAAATGAGTGCTATAGCGAGCGTGCCCGCCTGCCAGCACCGATGGCGAGATTTCACTTCAAAAGAAGAGAGAAAAGAGAGAGAGGGAGAGGTGTAAAAGGGAAAAAGATCTTTCCCATTGCGTGTGTTTTTAGGGTGCGAATGCAGCCTTTGTATTCAGTCTCATCCAGCTACTGTGTGAACTATGGTGTTTATTTGTTTTGTTTTGGCTTTGCATTTTTTTGGCTTCACACTGTCTGATCTCAGTGAGGAACAGAGGGGATAGGTTTGCCCCAGATCAGCCCGACTGAACAGCTTCTCTTCAGCATTTGTCTGCTGGCAGGCTCTAAGACACAGGCTACCAAGCCCCGTGTTCATCAGTATCCAAGAGAGACTCTTTGAGCCGTGGAAGCACTGCCAAACAACAAAAAAACGTCAAAAAGGAATGAAGATTAGCATTTCCCAATCCTCTTTCTCCTCTCCTCCTGTCACAGGTAGGAGATGGACCAACAGCAGCAACCACTCCATCACAGTCCTGACGTCTCCAAGCCTGTGGAGTGCAGACAGTGCAGTCAAGTTCAATGGCTAGAAGTTGTTTTCACATAAAAAGAGTTTGCACCGATATGGCAAGACTTTGTCCTCATAATGCTCCCTCTACGGCTGGAAAAATCTGCCCTATAGAGTTACACAGTCAAAGTCTCTCATTATCTGTTAAAAGAAGCGGTCTACTCCACAGAAGTGACCATTTTAGATTAGCCTCCTTCACAGTGAATGCTTTACAAAGCATGGATGACTGTGAAAGCTTTGACATAGCTTTTTTATGAGACTTTGTTGACAAACATGTCCTGTAAATTGGAATCTGGAGAATTGAATTACCTTCGCTTGTCTGTCTCACCAAGCCCTCTCTATCTCACTACTGCTTGCCTCTCTCTCCCACTGTTGCATTTCTTTTCATTTTAATTAAGAGACAGAGATGGGGGGAGGGTGAAAGACAGAGAAGAGGACACCAAGTCTCCTCAAATGCTTTTCTCTTTCCCTTGCCTCGACTAATTAAGTCATTGTTGTTTTGGTGATAACCTTTCCCACAAACAAGGCCAGGATTGTTAATTAATATCCATGAAAAATATGAGTGCAGAAAAACAGAGTCAATTAAAACAATGCTGTGCTCACCTCTCCTTAGCTGTCAGCTCAAGAGCCTCAAGGGTGGACACATGGACTGGCTCTTCCTGATCGAGCTGTGGAAAATGCCGGAAGGTTCAGTGAGGTTTGCACGCATCTTTGCATTTGAGTTCACATAGAAGTGGCTTTTCATTTCAATGGCAAACAGCACCTCTGTTCATGCAAAGAGGTGGAAACTAGACTATTTTTTCAGATCATTTCCTGGAATAATCTGAGCTATTAATATATGTGGTATTTAATGCAATTATTATTATTATTATTATTATTATTATTATTATTGTTATTGTTGTGCATTTTTAATTCACAATAAAGTATTCATAAATATGTTTTCCTTTATCAACATTACCTTAACTTTAATTTATTAACATTATTTACTTTAAAATTTACTTTTAAATATAGGAGTTTACATTAAACTCGCAGCATGTCAAACCAATGGGGCACAGCTTTAGTATTTACCCAAGCCAGTGGAGCTTGTGGAAGATGAAGTTGCAAGTTACGATGGGATTTTCTCCCCACCAGAGGGGTCTGACACCTGAACACACCTGATCTATATGGGTGGTGGATTGTCGCTTAAGGCAGTGAGGAGCCTTCCCATCGCTCCTAACTTGGCTGGGCAGTGATCTAATTTCAGGTGACCTTGTTTTCACATTTTGCGGCACAATTCGCAGCGTGAGGCTCAATGGGTTTTACGGTGTCACCCAAAAACTCATTACATGGCTCCCAGATAATGATAAGCCAGAAGGAGGAAAGAGAGAGAGGGAGAGAGAGAGAGTCCACCTACCGTGTCACGAAATGTCAGCACATAGGAAAGGTAAATGTGGTGGGGATCAAATGAAAATGTGTCAGGTCAACCCTCCACACACACAGGGTGCTCCAGACTGCTGAGCAGCTCCAGGAAAAGCCTAGGCCAACACACAGCCAGTGAGTCCTTCAGAAGTGGCAAAGCCCTAAGCCCGACACCACATTTAAAATGTTAATTATTCATTTCTCCTCCCTCATAAACTTTCACTGCATGCCTTTGTGATTAAAACAAAATATCTCTGCAAAGAATATATCTCGTGGGAGCTGACATCCTTTAAGCCTTATAAAGATTGGAGAATAATGATGGCATGCTCATAAAAGTTATCCCTTGAGGATCCGAGCCATTTTTCACACTTCACGTCTACCCACAACGGAGTTATTGGCTGCCACCACTTATGTCTGTTTTTGCATTCTGGGCCAGTTCTTTACTCACAGAGCTCATAAAAAAACAATTGTGTCCTAATAAAACATAATTAAAGCATAATTACCAGCTAATACAGGTGGACTATGTTATATTACCCTCATGGCGCAAACCTTTGGAAAGTGAGATGGTATTTTCCCTGAAAGGAGCCGACAAGTGACACCTCTGGCTGAACAAGGTTAATTTCTCTCTTTATAGTCAGGGAGGCATTAAATATATCACAAATCTGTCAGGGTACACAAGGCTGTCTGGCTATATGGGGTATGTGTTCAATATACAAGGTATCAGTGGGGATAAGGCTACTGTAATGTTCAGTCCCATGAGGATCAGTGGTTGGGCCATACATATCTCCTGTCTGTCCCTGGTGGGAGGTGATGGCCTAGTGCTACCCACAAATAGTCAGAGATCTCTCAGCGAGAGGGGGAGTCAAGTGAGTGAGTGACTGGTAGGTACTACAGCTCATGGAATAACACTGAGAGACTGGCATGCAAGTCAGACAAGCACCGGAAATCTGGAGAAAGGAGAATATTTCTTTCTTTTTTTTTGAATAAACAACAATGAATACACACATTGAACATTGAACACACATTGATTACACATTCATGAACAATGAACACAATAATGAAAGAAATCACCTTCACTATTAAGGTGGTGGTGGTGGTAGGGTAGCAGTTAAGGAACCTGGCTAGCATACTAGTAGCTTGGAAATTATAGGTTCAAATCACAGCTGCCACTATTCTGCCGTTGAGCAATACACTTAACCCTAAGTTGTTCTAGGGGAGACTGGCCCTGATGAAATTTATAGTTGACAAAGTTGCTTTGGATGAAAGCGTCTGACAATTTGTTTCATACCAATTAATTTCAACATTTAACAGCATTTCACAATTAACAATATTTACAGTTCTAATGAAAAGCTCACATGCTCAGTCTGCAGAAGGGGGATGCTGTCATGGAAATGAAAGCCAAAGCAGGCAGACCACAACTGTCCATCAAATGCTTACCACTAGATGTCACAATATTAACATCCAGCACTGTCTTAACCTTTGCTTGCTTAGTTCAAATGAAAAAAAAAATAACCTACAGAGAAAATGACTGAATCATGAGTAACATTATTAAACACAGTCACAGATGAAGGTCTGCCTGAGCCACTCATGCTCTTGGCCTCATCTTGTATGCTCCCAATCCCCCCCTCCCCTTTCCTCCCCATCTTTTGTGCCCCCTCCTGTAACTCCTCTCTCTCAACATCCTCCATGACAGCACGGCTCCTCCCAGGCTTGCTTTCTGTGGACTCTGTGGCTGCCTGACCTTTTTCAAAATGTGAGTTGCAAATGTTTTCCCTGCTGCTCTTTTAATGTCATTAAACAACAGCAGAGGCTCCGTGTGGCAAGGGGAGGGGGGTGCATGTGTGTGTGTGTGTGTGCCAACATTCTGGCCTGACCTGTGAACAGCTACAGCATTTACAGCACAAATGAAACAGTGCAGCAGGCATCAGATGAGATACCCGATGAGGGCTTTTGTCTCATGCCTATTTATAATGGTAACATTTACCCTCCTGGCATATGTCTTACAGAGGGATTAATAAACATGCCTATCAGAGTTTCAAATTACCCAATAACCTCACTGTGATGATTTCCAGCGCATTAATATCCTTTGAAGCAGAGGCGGTAATATTTATTAATCTGCACGGATGCTGACTTTGTGATGTCTCTCAGTCAATCGGAACTGGCGGCAGTCCCATGGGTTAGGCTAATGTTTGACAGGTAAGGTTGAAGCACACCTGTGAAAAATCCAGGTGGACCTCCAAAGCACTTCCTCAGACCTTGGGGCGTGAGCGCGTGGCTTTCATTTTCTTCAGTGCGAGCATGCGCCCGGAATGACCCAGCTGTCCTTTGAGAACCGTGATTATACCAAAGACACTCTTCAGAAACTGCATGTGGATTGAGGTCTCTCCTCTCTATCTATCTATCTCTCCCTCTCTCTATGCCTTTTCTTCTCTCTCTTTTCCTCTTTGTGGCCGGAGAGAGGGAGTGTGTACAGAAGCAGGATGCTCAAGGACCTTTCCAGATCTCATTCTGCTAGCACCACAGGAGGTCCCCTAAAAAGGAGCTGTAATGACAGGAACACCATCCTTCTTTAAAAAAGAGAAATCCCAATAATGTATGTGCATTGGATAATTTCCAGCTGTCTGACATGAGAGCACCCCTCTCCCAGGAATCTGCAAAGCCTGTTGCCTAAAGGGCTTGTGAGGTGCAATGAACTTCTAAGACATAAAAGTCTAGAAAAAAGGGTAGAATACAGAGAATTGATCTTTGCCTGGATGTGGATTTAGTCATTTATCTGTCTCCACAGTAATGACATTTAGGTCTTATTGTTGCCGGTTTTTCCCTGTGCAATTTTATGATGTGCTTCTATTGATGGCAGAAAAAAGACAAATGAAGTTTAGTGGTGAACTTGAATTGCTTCATTTTAGATGGATTGATATGGGCAAGAAGACCTGCTCTCCAGTAGTAGTGAATCTGTAATACCACGACTGAGTTCTCTTTCAGTCTAAGCACTTTGACGCCACCTATTGTGATATTGCCTTTAGAGATACTAATTTGACTGACACCTCTAGGCCCACTACGCCTGACATAGTCAGGCATCAGGCATGCATGCGTTGGTCTCAGCCCTCAGGCTATAAAACACAGGTGCAAGCATGCCATCTTCCTCTTCCTTCCAAGTGACAGACCGATTCACCTCCCCCCTCCCGGCCCTGTCGCACTACAGCCAGGCTAATGGAGAAAACTTACGCCTGCATGGCACAAGCATGCAAGACACTGAGTACGGCGCCGCTCCTTCAGGTGCACCAGACAGACTTCACCTCCAGTGAATGGGTTCTGTGGTGCCAGAGGATGACATGGACAACCACCACAGTGCAGACAGAACATGGACAAGTGTTCTTGACTCTCAACAGACTTGCCCTCCGTCAAAAACTGGCTGCAGGCAGTTGGGCTCTCCCTCTGGTTCTCCCTGTGGGGTAACCTCCAGGGCCCAATATGCACCCCACTGTTGACTGTAGACATGCACCTGCACACAGGCCCCATTGTGCCCAATGAAATAAAGGCAGTGATGCCTCGCCTCCAAAAAAAAAGAAAAAAGCACTGCCAATGAGCCCTCAACACTTAAAGCTCACCACATCAAGCAGGTTGGTTTCAAATGCATCTGGCTGCAGTAAAACAGGTTCCGAGCTGCCTCCACTCTCCAAGAACAGACTTGATCTCTCCTCTGCCCAAAGGGCCTGAGCATCCCTGAAAGGGGACTCTTTTTCCAGCCTGCTCCCACACGTCATGGAACGTCTTGGAACAGTGTCACCCCCATTTCATCAAGGGCGAGAGGTGTCTACTCACTATTTCAGTGCAGTCTAGTGTAGGACTTATAAGCATCATGTTCAAAGACTGGTGCACCTGCATTTTATAACCTGAGGGCTGAGACCAACGCATGCGCACCTGATGTCTGACTGCGCTAGGCATAGTGCTAGAGGTGTCAGTGAAATTTGTATCTTCAACGGTGATATCCCAATGGGTGGCATCTTGTGTTCTGGCTCATCAGAAAGACACTGTTCAGCTTTGCAATTTTGATCAAGAAATTCCTAATTTCTAGTGAATATTCTACACTACTGTAGCACAATGTATTCTAACTGTTCAAAATTGCTCCTCATATTCTTAAGAATATACTTAGAATCAAAACGATAAAACAAACAAATAAACAGTATAAACAAACTGCATTTTAAAGGAAACCATTCTTGTGAAAGGGGATGTCTATGAAATTTCCCAGTTTAATGTTTGCTTTGATATCTTGCCTAAATTACTGTTTGTCCGTGAAATATTCACAAACTATGGCTACAGAGCAAGTCACACATTTATGGATTACACATTTATTGCAACTATGAGCTAAAAGGCTAATTTTGTGAAATGCATTTAGAATGGGAAAAGGTGTCCTCTTGATATAGTGCACTTTAAATACATTACACGGGAGAGAAAATGAGCAACATCCATCTTAATGACATTGGACTGCAGCACACTACAGTCTTAGCTTCATTTGCAAATGATCATACTGTACGGACCTTTTGAAATGGCTTCCAGGAACCTATTCTATAGTAGAGATAAAAATCGCAATCTTAGAGCTACTGATTGGTTTTTGACCATATTGGTCTCCCAGCAATGGCTAATGAAGGGAGTAGTGTCCCATTCTGTGGGAGATTCTGTTGGAATTCTGTGGCATTTTATTTGGCTCCAGAACAAACAAACTCAAATTAATGTGTGCGATAGATAGGAAGATAAATGGTCATAGACTGAAGCCTGCATGTCATGGACTATACAGAATGGTTACTGAAAGTGTACTGTTCTTTTGGAGACTTGTCTGGCAGTGTTTTTTGACTTTAAGAAAATTGAATTGAAAACTGATAAGAAAACTTTGTTTTGTTTTATATGTCTTGCATCTGGGTCTCATACTTGCAATGAAATTGTTATTGAATAGGAAGTTGAAGGCAAATGTGAACTGTAGAATGGAAAAGAGACTACTTCTCAGCCTAAGATAGTTGACAGACTGAGTGCCCCCTGTCTTGCTTTGTCCACTAGAAAATTCAGTCAATCAAATGAAGATCAGCCAAACTTTACATTAAATTATTGGCTTTGTTCAAGTCCAAAGAGACCAAATGTACAGGATTAACAGGAGTGAATTTGTGATTTAAATCATTTTCCTGTCCCCAAGCATTGAATCAATATGTCCTTTCAGAACTCTGGTGAGCAATATCACTATAATTGTGTGTGAAAACAAACAGGAATGTTTCTGTCCTAGGACATTGTATTAGTTAAAAAATGCACAGCACATCAATAGGGAACATAGTTTTCCACCTTCCCTAATAAGGTTGTCTAATCTCTTAGGGGGGATCCTCATATGCTGACTAGTGTGGAAAGAATCGAACTATTTGGATGTATTCCCTCATTTCTCCCTTAAGCCTTCAATTAATTCAAGAAAGACCCAATGAAATAAAGCTACAAGGCTTTGGACATATGGACAAAACTTGTCAGAATTTTGAAACAGATATCTCCATGTTTTATGTAGGACTTTGGAGACTTCAGTCTCACTGATACCTTGAGGCTTCAACAGAGAGGGATTTATGATAAGTAGGACTTTTAATACATTGATTTTAACATCCTGGAAAGAATCCCAGGTCTGAGGCCAGTCCTCACAACTCATTCTTTTTCATGATGGGATTTTGTTTCAAAGATATTCTAAAATGTAAGAGTAGACTACACTGTAGAGGTGAAACTAGGTGTTACTATATTCCTAAAAATATGATAAATTCCTACTAACAATGTCATAATTGCACAATGCACTTTGTAGCATCTATGTGATAACCAACAAACATTCTTCCTAGTGAAATGTGAAAAACATATATCAGAATGGAATACTCACCATTCAGCACTGAGAAAAGAGACAAAGAGAATTGGTTTGCTAACTAGAATAGGCCATGTAGTTCTCCTGCATGTTAGGCTTCTAAATGCGATGGGGAAAAAACTATAAGTTCGCATGCTGTACACATCCTCTATGTGTTTGGTCCCTTGGACATAAGCACTTCTTCATTTGGCCCAGTTACTGAGTCCACTGCACTCAAAGATGGCTGAAATTCAATTACCTCCTGCCCCTGTTCCCAGTTCCAATGTAATTTTCTTCTCCTCTTGTCCTCCTATTCGAGGCCTCTGTCTTGGCTCTAACACATGAGCCTGCTTCTCAGCATCTGCCAGTTTACTGTGAACCACTCTCTGTCCACTTAAAGAACAAATTATCCCTATATGTTTCCAATGGCCCCGTAAATCATGTGGAATGTATATAAATGTAAAATATAATATGTGTATAATAAAATACAATATATGTAAAATATTGAAGAATACATATGACTAACACATTTTGTGGCTTTACAGAAGAAACAACAAAAATCAAGAGTAAAATTAAATGGCCATTATGAATCGGAATATTAACATCAATGTAGACGTCTGCACAGAGGAGACAATGTAAGAGAAAGAAGTCTGTGCAGTCAGTCCTTGGGACTACCTACATTACTATGGGTCCACTAACATTCTGCAATGCAATTAGCTATATTCCACAGTACCACTAGCAATTAACTACCATCATTTACTAATATGGATGATTGGACAAGACATTCAGATGGAATTTGACAGCAGTGCATGTATACCATGCTCATTATAACAGAATCCAAGGTGACTGCTCTACTTTTTAAATTCATGGATAAAAACATACTTCAGTTCAAACTTCAAGTCATCACTGAGGTCAGTAGGGAAAATGCAAAAATAAATAAATAAATAAATAATATGAAAAATGAAATGAATGCTGAATAATTCACAGTGTAAGACACAGTATCTTGAGGGGTGAGAAAATTCCTATTGAAATTGCTAATGCTAAAACCCATTACTGGTTGCTTGATTTTATCCTGCAAGAACCTCGAGGCAAGCATATGGGCAGTTTCTAGGATCTGAACCTATATCGTATGGGTATTTTAGAATGGAAAGTTAAGTGCCATGACAAGGAAAGAATTATCATATTGTCAGATAACTGGCGAGAGTAAAAGTTCATGCTGTCAGTTGTGACATCAGTGATCTTCATGATCAAAGCCTGTCTCAGCTATACCGTAGGGAGGACAGTTCTGCATAACACGCGGCTACAGTGGGCATGTGTTTGACCAATACACACAAAGTAAGGGAAATCTGTTGAAATGATGAAATAAAGAAACTCTGTACTTCTCCCTCAGACCCACCGGCCATCTATATTTCATGTTGCCTTTATTTTATTAATTTTCAGCTGTATTGATTTTGGTGTCTTTCTGGTATAGACTGCAGCTAATTGGCAGAAAGAGTTGCATTATGGACCAGGAACCCTCATCCTGATGACATGGAATTCTAACAATCAGAGGAGCTATTATTTCCACCATGAATTCCTTTGGATTCCCCGTGCCAACTTTGAATAGCTCTCCATTTCAATTCTTTCCCTGTTTTTTTTCTATCATTTTTAATGTCCTGCATTTAATTGTTAATGCTCCCATGCGACAGTATGCCAGGTATCCAACACTATTTTCTCCACTTCTGAGGGCATCTGTACTTCCCTGACGTCTATTCTCTGAGATAAGGGGTTATTAGTCTGTGAAATGGGCTGCTGGAAGGAACAGAAATGTGCACATGTCCAAACATACTAAAAAGGCGAAAGGAGAGAGTAAGCAGAGAAGCACTGAGGTGTGGAAAGGGGGGCAGACGGTGGAGTCTGAGCTGTTAAGAGATGCCATTGAGCTAAAGACAACTAAAAACAAAAGATGGAAAATGTGAACACAGGGTTGGTGTCTTAAGAGAGTCGGAGTGTGTGTAATACCTACTTGAGGCTGTGTCTTTCTGGGACTGTAGTGATGTTTGCCCTGCACGTCCATGTTGATGCAAACACAGCCTAATACTGGCATCTGGTTGTGCTTGTGAGCACTGTGAGTGATAAATGAATTTATTTATTTATGGTGAATACATGAGATACTATTGGAGTTGTTTCAGAATTATTGTTTCTGAATTATATACTTTTTTAGTTAAATGCATTGAGCTCTGCATAATCCATACAGTTGAATCTATAAAACTCCAATTTCCCCTTTTAAATTTCACCTCTCATTCACCTACTCAAAACTCAGTGAAGTACATGCCAAATGGATGCAGAACTGCACACATATCTGTTGTTCCAGAACAATAGCCTAGCGTGGGTTGGATTACCAAGCATCTGCAAATCCTGTTATTCTTCTCCTTTGTTTGCCTAAGTTCTTTCCACAAAAGGATAAAAATGGCTGCCATACATCTGACACATTCAACATCTGGTAATGTGTTTTTGGGCATGTTATTTTTTCTGCGGTTTGTGAGATTAGTGTGTCACAGTAATAACAATGCAAAACACGATTTATCCAAAGAAAGATTTTGATTTTAGCGTGCAGACATGCACATCACCTGGGATGCATGCATGACCATGGACTTGTAGGGTGTGTGTTTTGCTGTCTGTGTGTGTGTGTGTGTGTGTGTGTGTGTGTGTGTGTGTGTGTGTGTGTATGTATGTGTGTCTGGCCAGCCTCTCATGTTACGTTCCTGTGGATCTCACTTGCCTGCTCCGGGCCCAGTTTAATCTTTGTCCTTGAGAGCAATCTTGCCTGTGTGCAAAACGGCTCACTTTATCAACCACAAGGCAGCTTGTTGTGCCCAGAGATCTGGATACTGCAACAGTGCCTTTCTCTTGACAGGCCAGGATGAGCTGCTGCAAGGGCACTGCATTTTCAAACTTCACAGAGAGCCACATTGATCTGGATAATTGGCTGTTTTGTTAGCGTGGCATGACACAGCTGTGCGACTGGAAACATAAAATACATGTCCGTGAAAAAATATAAAACAAAAAAGACTCTAATGGTTGTCACGATTTCAGATTTACTAGTAGGTCAGGTGCCTAAAATGACACAAATCATTGGAATTCCTTGTTGTTCCACATATGATGACACAGAAAGTGCACAGGCTCTAGTTCTGAATTATACACACCATGCTGAAGTTTTGTGTTATATTATGTTTGATGTGCAAATACCTTTGAGCTTTAGTCGATATTATCATTTAGTTTCGACAATTAGGTAGATGATTTAGGGTTAGAATTCTAAACCATCTTAAAGCATTAAACTTGGTCGCCACAAAACAATTTAGTGAAACTGAAATCTGAGTTTGGTGTACCTGCGAATCAGACATGAAACTTGGCTCCACATTCAGCGTTCCTGTTGCTTTGTTCTTGTCCTCTCCTGATGTATCGCGTGCCTGATAGTCCCTGTCTACAATGTCTATCATCAGCTCCACCATCGCACCCCTGGTCTGTGTCATCCATAGCTCCACAGGGCTTGGGCTTATTTGGCCTGTCAGAGGCCTGACTATCTGTCTGCCTCTCCCTTGGCATGTGGGGTGCAGGTGGGGTGCAGGGGTGTGTGGGTGGGGGGGTGGGGGGGGGGCTGGGGGTGGGGTGAGAGCAGTGCAGGAGCTGGATGGATTGCACTCCTCTGCCCATCTGAAACCTCTCTGATGTGCCAGAGTGCTCTTCACCTCTCTAGCCCTTCCCCAACCTCTCTCCTGGGTCCCAAGTCCCACTGGTGAAATACAGCCGTCCGTTACGACATGTCTATCTCTCTGTAATACCTCCTAAAACTGTCTCTGTGAAGAGGAGGGCACCATAATTTACTGCGCCTGGCCCATGCTACTGACTGGCAGCTTGTTTTATGATTAGATTAGCTAATGGAATATTGTTTTCCTGTGTGGGCAGAGGAATTCACCACACTAGAAAACTAGAGAACCAGAAAAACAGACCATGGTTCATTTTTGTTATCTGAAATTGTATATTAAAGCATAGAACTAAACCAAGAAGTGTAAGTAAGTAGTGGCATAAATTTTCCTAGCCTGACTTTTGTGGCTAAGTTATACATTTTACTTTGCATGTAAAATTTACTTCAGGTATAAATTAAGAAACTGAAGACATACACAGGACAAGGACCCTTCCCCACATAATTACAGATAAAAGACGTGGCTTGTGTTTGTCAACATTGCTGTAAGATGTTGGTCACGTTGTAGACACATCTTAAATGTTTTTCTATACTGTTTTTAAGGGTATAAGGTTTAATTAACATTCAGTGTTGTTTACTTCTTCAATGTTAATATGAATTATCTCCTATAGTCAAGTGACAGTAGAATGGAACTCCCTATAGACACATTTAGTCACAGAGTGTTGCCAGGTCATGCATTTTTGTTCTCTCACAAATCAATTACAGTCGGCTGGCTCTAAATGGAGGGCTTGTGACAATGATGGGACTGCAGCACTTGAGGGAAGTGTTTTGAAATGATTGTGACATGAATCAATTAATTATGTTTGAGATGAGTAATTTCAGATGGCAGTTTTCTTGTTCCACTTTCACCTAAATGTATCAGTAAATAGCTGACAGATGGCTTTTTATAAATAACTGTGTCTGGATTCTTAAAATTAAACTTTGTCAGGGCTCTAATCTCGCCTTATAATTAAAGTGATGATTATAAATAGTTGATGATTTCATGATGTAGGGAGGTCAGGAACTGTCCCAGGAACTGTCCCAGGCTTGCCAAAAATGAGCTGCCTTTAATATTTAAGGGCATCAATAGGGGAAAATAGGTCTGTGCACCTAAAATAGAAAACGAAAGACCTTCTCAAAGATATGTGAACAATTAAAGCACTCTCTCTTTGTTTTGAAATCTAGTTGTTGGCCAGGTAGTTGCTATCAGCCAGATATTTTTTTTTCTGTTTCAGAGAAATAGACAGCATGGCCCGAATTATATCTGATTTGAGAAAATAGTAGAGCTAAAAAAAAATACACACACAGTGAGAGAGAAAGGGTGAAAGAGAAAAAGAGAGAGAGATGGAAAAATATGCTTCTGAGTACACTGCAAGATGGAATAAGTGACACCACAAATTTAAGTCGTTTTTTATACCAGTCTAATTTGGTTCACAAGTTTAAGGTGCACACTCTGACTTCATTAAGTGCTACACACTCCCCTGCAGCCTGGCATATTTTATGCTAAAGTCATTTGAAAAACACTGAAAAAACAATTTGCTTGGAGCTCTGTGAAATTTATTTTGGTTTGTTTACATTTTCTAAACAGTAAGACACAGCCGAAGAAATGGTCCAGGGTGACGCTCAAAGCAGGTCAGACCCTAGCAGAATGGTGAGGTCGTCTGGCCTTGTGTTGGTGTAAATTGCCCACTCCTCAAGTTGATGCTGTACTTGCATGAAAATGCCACTGGGCCACTGCAGGCATGGACACCCCTAGCACTCATGCACATTCCTCTGGTCACTGAACTGTTTGGAGGTGAAAATATGGCCTGGCATAAATGTAGAAACAGACTACACTGGGCATGCAAGTGAAATGCTCCATTCACGGAGTGTAACATTGATCTCATAAGACAGGTCTAATTTTACAGATGAATGCAATGCTGTTAGGTCTGGTGTAGCCACTTGCATTGTTTATAACAGAAGCTAACTGTTACAGTCTGCAACAGAAATCTTCAGTTGTGCATCCAGTGTTGCTTGGACGTAGCATGCTTGCACACACACACACACACACACAGACACTCGCAAACATGCTTGTGCACACATCCTCGCTTGCACACAGTTTCTTTAAAAGTATTAAACTGGTTATGGTCTTTATGGTTAGGATTTATTTGGAGTTTTACATTTTACATTTTTGTACTTTTCCTTATAGAGATGTGCTTTTATCCTCATGAGGAAGATAAATAATTACTTGTTAATACATTGGCACACTTTTAATATCAACAAATGCCAGCATATAAATGATGCTCCTATGCAGAGGTGTGCATTCAGTTTTGTCTTTTGTCTTTTGTTTGTTTTTTTTGTCCTAAAGCACTTATTTTTAATTAAAAAAAATAATAATGAAGATATGAACATCAGTGGCCCAGTGCGTTTAGTCTTTCCTGGCATCGTCTCATGGTGATGCCTGAAGGACTGCGGCCCATTATTATTGCGTTGACTTGAAAGCACGCATGTTATGATGTCATCTGACATCATGGCTATGCCATGTTACTACTTCCCCTCTCTGTTACTGTCACATGGGGCTATTGTGCATGGTCTGCCCATGCTATATAGGTCAAATGGTTGGCTTAATGGCATATTTCTCCTGGATTACAGAGGAGAGGAACAATGCACTCTGCATCTAAAAAGCTCCCTTGGTCTGCACTGGCAGATGGTGTCAAGCAATCACCAACATTTTGAATATGAAAAACAGTTATGTAACATCACAAATGACTACCTATAAAAAATGACACTCTGTTGTTATAATCATTCTGTCTGTAAACCCATATTTATTCAAAGCACAGGTATTGCAAACTTTTTGAATCCAATCAGTTTGAAAGGCTTTGTATTTACATTTTTCCGTTGCTTTGACTGACTAGACAGATTTCAAACATTTCACACAGCACATTTTAGGAGACTTTGCAGCTGCATACTCAAGGATCTCTGCATGTGCTTGAGGATTTTCAAACTACCTATCAGCTATTGTATATAATTTAGATATCTTTTTTAGATAGGGATAGAGTGTGGCTACACATTGATTAAAACATGCAAACATTTCTTAGAATGCAAGCATAAATTAGCTTAGAAAACAGCATAAATCAAACATGAACACAGCAGTAATCATGTTGACATAAAAATAACTGCACATCTAGCAAGCACATGGGTACCCAATCATTTTAAGAAAGGATTCTAAACCTTTGTGATATGCAATGTGATATGCAATGCTTCTTCCCTGAATCTTGATGACCTTAACTGGCGGT
This sequence comes from Tenualosa thibaudeaui, assembly GCA_027481765.1. NCBI lineage: Eukaryota > Metazoa > Chordata > Actinopteri > Clupeiformes > Clupeidae > Tenualosa > Tenualosa thibaudeaui. The sequence continues at coordinate 6,784,123 of JAIFZK010000012.1, read as the reverse complement.
CTCATGAATTGGAGAAAGGTCCTTGAATTAAACACTTAAAGGAGAAATCCAGTGTGGATCAATCCATAGCTCTGTGGTTTGAGGACACTGAGTGCTGTTGGTTGGGAAAAGGAATGAGAAAAATTGATACAACATAGACTGAAAAGAGGACTAGCAGCTAACACTAACTGAATGGGGCACAGTTTCATTTTCCTATGCCCCATTCAGTGAATGTTAGCTGAAGATTTGATGTTTGGTTCAGGTTGCATCAGCTTTTCTAATTGTTTCTCCTACAGACAGCACTCAGAACCCTCAAACAACAGGGCTATGAACTGAATCACACCGAATTACTCCTTTAAGTTAGTAGGGATTGCCCTGGGAGCCAGTCAAGTTGACTCTCATCTGGTGTTTTCTTTACTTGTTCATTTTTGTTTATTTTTCCATATTTTGTGAAAATATCTTTCTCTCTCTCCTCCTCCTCCTTTAGGGCTACAGATGTAACCAATGACCAGGGGAGAATGGAAGACTCGAACAGCTGGCAAAACAAAACAGTCAAATCATTCTGTAGTCAGATACAAACTTAAAAACTGAACTTGCTCACTCCCAAAAGGTGTTTATGGAAACATTCATGTTGCATTGCTGAACACATTAAACTGCAAGAATCAGACCTTTTTAGTTTGTTAGGCTAATATTATCAGTTTTTTTTTTGTCTTTTAAGGATTAAGCAGGTTTCAGACTAGACCAATATGGAGATAAAAGACCATTGCCAATGTGTCCTTGTCCCAGACCTGTCAAAAACTGTTCTCACTGTGGGAACATGTGAAAGACAGTAGATTCAGGGTTGCATAATCTGACAGTGGTTTGTTTTTACAGTTGCAAACCAGGCATCCCAGGTCCTGGAGCTCGCCACACCAAAGCCACAGCCTGTCTCTTGAGATGAACCCAGCCACTGTCACCTCAAAACACAACCTAGTGCAACACCACAAATATAACATCCACACCGCAATCATCAATTTAATTCATCCAGACACCATGCCTCTCGTACCTGCAGGGGCAGAGGCCAGGGAGGAAAATCAGCAAATAAGGAAATTCTTGCCAGCAAGAGGCTTTGCAATATTTTTACCATTTAAATCAGGCTGTTTGGCTAGGTATGTTTAAGGTGCTGTTTAAACACAGCAACACAAAAAGTCTCTAATTGCATATGTAGTTCAGATGTGAGTCTTCAGTTAATGAAGCCAGTAACACAATATGCAAAATCCTCCTCATTAGATCAGTTCAGTTAAAACAAACATAACTGACCTGTACTTTATGGAAATGTGCGTTTTAGTCCAGGCTTATTTCCACATAATGGAAAGAACAGAATGGCTTGTCTCACTTGGATGCTTCTCACAGCTAGTGACCCATTGCAAGGATGATTTGTTTGAACTGCATTTTTTTAGCCGTATGCAAAATACAAAATTCCTTCTTGATTGATCAAACCCTGTTCATCACCACCGCCTTCAGTGTGCCTGCATATTTGTTTCTGAGAAGTAATATATTCATGCATCTGAACATTCTCCATGAGAGCACACTGTCCATAAAACACCTCCAGAGTACCTTTAGACATCCCAGTGTAGGATCTTAAAATTAAAATGAATTTGTTTCTTCCTCAATTCAAGCCGAAACCATCTAGAATAGATTGGGTTGTTTGTATCATCCCAGGTAAGACAGACTAATAGAAAAGAGAGAGATGGATCCACCCCCCCACCCCCCATCTCCAACTCCTTCCCCTGCGGTGAGTTGATACCTCAGGGGAAATGATGGGTAGAGGAGCAGGAGAATGGGTGCAGGTCTGTGCCTGTGAGATGGATCACTCCGCTGGGCACGGCAGACAGCACCAGAGTGGAGCTAGTAAACGGGTCCGACCTGCAGTACCCTCCCAGGCGTTTCCCCCTGCCGAGCATTGCATTGCGTGTGTGTGTGTGTTGGGGGGGGGGGGGGATGGGGGGGCGGCACGGCCTGCACACCCACCCCAACCCAATCCACACCCCACACTAATCATGATTTATGGCAACATGCAAGCAACAAATGTGGCAGCAACCAACCTCCAGTTCCAACTGTCAGCTTGCCATTGTGTGATACTGGGGCAGATACTGTTCCATGGTTTGCCATGGTTCAGTCTTCAAGCCAACAGATGCATGTATGTACACACACACACACACACACGCACACACACACATGCACACAGAGAGAGAGAGAGAGAAAGAGAGAGAAAGACAAAAGTATCTGCAAACACAGACATGCACACACACAGACACACACACAAACAAAAGTAGGAAACAAACACATTTTTATCCTGACAGTGGTGCATGAGTGGCCTATGAGTCTATTTTGGTGCCCTGTGTGGGAGCTGAGGGCCAAATCATATCACGCCCAAGCAACACTCCAGGAGAGCTCCGTGCTTTACTGAAAATGCAGAAAGGAAACAATACTTTCTGGTAGTGTATCTATAAACAAACATGAGTATTCACATGAGTTTCTGATTCTGAAATGTAAATGAGCTACAACGCAGACTGTGCTCACTTCTGTGTAACCTTTCAGACTACAAGAGAGACATGTCTTCTGCGAAATTACAAGCCAGATGATAAAAACGTTGATGCAAACACTGTAAGGCCACTGAAAAGCCACAGACATCTTCTTTCTGAGTAACCTCAGATTAAAAGGAAAAGCCACAGAACTGAATACGTGCAGCGAAATTATCTGGGGGCCTCAGAGTTAAATATATCGATCTGGATGAAGATAAACAGAAATCCAGATCCAATTATCTGATCAATTTTTCATGCTTCCTTGATGAAAATTTTGAAAGAAACCTTACACACTGCTGTCTTGTCCACGTGGACATCAAAAAGAAAAGACAAAGGGGGGGAGGGGCACAGTAAGTGTGGCTAATTAGCAAACTCTCCGACCCAAGAGCTATCTGCGGGGATGTCTGTCTGGAGGTCAGAATGGGGCTGAATTATTGATGCCCCAGCGGTGCCAAGATATCCTGTAATATTCCAAATACAGCAATCCAATGCCCCAGCTAGATGGCTGGGGGAAGGAAGACAGGGATGGGGGTTAGGAAAAACAAAAGAAAACAAACAAAGACCTCGAATGGACCCGTGTGGATGTCCCTGACAATCGCTTTACTTGGAGGGCATTGTTGAGCAACAAACAAACTGGAGGTGACAGGGGACTGCGGGGTAGACGTGCCTGGCCTGACACCTGCAAATGAGTATTTTGTTTCTCTTTATCCTCGGTAATGACTGCACCACATTATAATCCAACAGAAAGGGTGGACTGGGAGAGGTTGGTGTAGGTGGTGAGGCTATTGAAAGGGGGAGGTTAATTATCAGTCGGGTGGTCAAGTTCAGTGTCCTCTGGCCTTGTAATCCAAGGGAGGAATGCCTGGGGCCGTAGCCTGAGGGAGGATGAGACCTCCATGTTCCTACCCTTAAAATGTCTACTTCAATTCGTCATAGTGTAGACTTCCTTCACTTTTCTGCCATCATAAGTATTGATGAATCCATTCTCAGATCTGATTACAGTTTTCACTCACCAACTTAGAGTCAGTGGAGATATGCTGAATTCCAGCATGGTGCCTGAGGGATTGTTCTGTCAGGAACTTAATCAGGGCACAGAAAATGCATGGTTACTGATTATACACAAGCAATCCATCATGCGCATAATACTGTATAATGTTCCTCCTCTATGTACAGCATAATGTTTCAATTAATTATAAATACCATTTTAATCATTTAGCTCACTCATTTTAAAGTATTCATGGTGCAAACTGTATGTATTGAATATGCACTGTATTGAAAGTCTTAAAGTCTTAAACGGCAAGATTAAAGGCCCATTGACACCACTAAAGATAACGGTAACACTTTAGATTAGGATACACATATTCACCATTAAGTAACAGTTTATTATACATATTAAAATGATATTATGATATGTATAATATATATGATTATAATACATATATATAACATATTAGCAATTTATTAGTCATTGCAAGTCACTTATTAATACCTTATTCTGCATTAGCATATTCTACCCATAGTAGAACATTAACTAGAATTAACTAATTACTGCTTATTCATAGTAGGTAAGTTAGTTGGGAATATGAATTATGATGCTTAGTATTCTTTGGTTAGTATGGCATTATATGGCATAGTAAAACAGGAACAATTGTTCTCCTTCAATAATATTTAATATTTAATATTTAGTATTACCACCTTTTAAGATCCTTACTGAACAAAGGGAAGACAGAGCACAATATAATCTCTAAGGCCTTGAAATGACAAAGGCAATGTATAGCACATCACATGTCTCGCGGCGCTGTCGTATGTTAATACTGCGCTCTATCTGTTTTGACTGAGGGGAATAATGCATCCATAATGCCTTAACGTCGCTACTCAATCATTCTTTTTCATTTTCACTTAAAACCCTGGGTGAGAAATTGGGAGATAATGGCATCCTAGTGCTGATTCTCAGTGGAGTTTGTGACATGTGATACCACTTACACCATCATTTAGCGGCACTCCTTGGGTGGTTAATAAACAAATGTTCAAGCTGCTGCCCCATACGACGAGGGTAAATAATGACTCATTGCGCAGTCCATCATAATGATCTAGTATATGAAATATGCATAAAGCAGTGAGAGTATTGGAAGCAAAGAGTGCCTAAGAGACATACATGATAGACAGTGATCCTAAAAAACAAATGCCCTTCCATGTATGTGCAGGTATGCATGTTATTATCAGTGCAGGAGTTGACTGAGATGAAGATTTTTCATTTACTTTGTGAACACTGCGGTATTATTTGTTTGACGGAGGTGAAAGCGTGTAGAGAGAAATGCGCGTTCTCGTTTTTGTACGCAAGCGTGTGTTTGTGCTGAGCCAAGCTCTTGTCATGCTGCCCTGGCTCCGCATGGTCACACTGTGAAACAAACAGACAGGTTGACCTTTCAGTCACGCTGCCTTAACTAGTGCACCATGGATGCACCAAACCCATTCACACTCACTCCCATGTGGGAGACAATCTCACGCGGAAAAAAAGCGGCGTTGCCTGCCTTGTGAGTTGTGTAGTTTTAACATACTGCCATATGAGCCACTGGCAAAATTGAGGCCTTGTCAGTCTTTTCTGCCTCAGACAGCTTCATTCTGTGTGACAGAAATGCTGCTCTTCTGATAATTGAAATTCAGCTGATAATACTGTGAACTAGCCTATGTGCTCACGCAGGGATGAGACGCACTGCGTTGCATTAACTAACCCCTATAACCACCCTTTATCAGTGCCTTCAAAGCTACAGTTTATCTATGGAAATACAAGAAGGGAAATTAGCCATGAAAAAAGTGAACAGCAAAGGACAAAAATGGCAAATGAAGTGAAAATGTATGTGTTTAATCATGCTGTGCTCAAACTGTCCACTGGAGAAACCTGTGCTAGAGTTAAGAAAGAGAGGAGAGAAAGGAGAGAGAGAGAGAGAGAGAGAGAGAGAGAGAGAGATACATCAAGCAATTTTTCCAAAAGTAAATGAAAGGGGGGGGTAAAGGCCTCCTCATGAGCCCTTGCGATTTAGCGTCAGAGTTGCAGGATTCCTTGTGTGTACGGATAATTCTCAGGGCTGCGATCCACTGGCCCGGGGCATGCATATTCCATCCAGTGCATCCGCTGGAGTACCACTGCCAAAAGGGTTGAAGCGCTGCGTTAATGGTCGCCCTTGGTTTTCCCTCTCTTTCTCTGGACAAGGTCATGCAGAGGGAGCTTATGACATGGATCTGTGTTTTCATCTCCTCCCAGGGCCAGATCTCTCCAGCCCCCATTACTCATCTCACCCTTAGCCAAACACATTCACCTTTAGTACTCAAGCACCAGCCCACACTGGCAGACATGAGCTGGGCTGGATGTGGCTGATGAATAAACAGACTGCTAGGATCTAGGAGGCACAATCACTCACTTGCTTCCCACTGTTGAGTACTGGGTTAAAACATTGTATTTTTTTATCTTTCTTTCATGTGATTTTATACTTCAGTAATTACTATGTCACTGCAATAGAGATTACAAAACAGTCTACCATTTAAAAATATATATGATTATATATTGCTAATATAATATAATATAAAGCTAACCTCCCACATATGGTTGACTACTGGATATTGCTGGGTTGTGTTTCTTCATGAACACTTTGTGGTGGTGTGATTGTCTGTCTCTAGCTTATTGGTGGTGACTCACCAGCTCCTAAATTTGCCGGTGGCTTTCATTACAATCTGCTTGCAGCCTTTTGATCTCCTCTGTCCACCAACCTGGACCATGTCTACCCAGCCGCTCCCTCAGAGGCTCTTTGCCTGGTCGACCAGCTTTACCACTTCGCTCTCTCTCCTGTGCATTCTCTCCCAGTTGACAAACAAATCCTGGGAGCCACCACGGCATAGGCATCTATAGACATTGCTCCAGTTTTGCTCCTGACAGTTACGCTTGAAAGCCCATCACTAGTCACCACAAAGGTCTCTGTGTTGATGCCAAATTTTTGTTTTTTATCATACTTCCACTGACCCCACACACCCTTCACTGTGTATCTTGGCACCTTCCTCTCAATCAAATGCCCAGTCTCAGGGCCACATATCTGTCAACATCTGTTGTTTATTTACCCTTGCCTCAATGTATACTGTGTGCTATAGGCATTATGTATCTGTTTTTAAGCAATGGCTACAGCAAAATAGATATAATAGACTTTGGATATTATTACTTTTATTAACCACACCAAGTGGAAGTGTATTACAATTTGTACATAGTATGGATTTAGTATAACATTGTCAGTCACAGACAACAAGGTTTCTCAAGCATTTCTTTCTCCTGACCACTAACCCTCTCTCTGTCACTGTGGCAAGGTGTAATGTACTGTAAAATAGAGCTGGCTTCCCTAAGCTCCTCTCATTGTAGTTTTTTTTTTTTATAGTCTGGGATGTGTACCATTTTCCCACAACCATATGTTCGTCCTGATCCAATGCATGGGCTTACCCTAAAGTGCCTCTTTAATAAGCATAAAAAGTAGAATTTCTAGGAAATAACACTAGATATGTTACAAGTGTTATTCTTTGATGCCAAAAATACTTTACTCCTATATGTATACTCTACTATAAACAAAAATACTTTACTCCTTTACTCCCAAAATACTCCTTTGTATTATAACATCTCTACAGATGAGGTAACAAGACCAATTTGATCTGGTCACCAGCTGGCTGGATGTACAATATGCATGTAGGTAAACTTCAAAGAAACATTTCCTGAACTATAAATAAACTTCAGCAAAATACCTGTAGTTCATATATAGTTATTCACTGCTGTTGAATAAGAGAAAGCTACATTCAGGCATTGGACATTAGCATTTTTTTATGTGCATAGGTTTTCCAGTTCTAGCTAAGTTAGACATAGGGTTTTTGTAAGTATTTTAATATAATGCCTGTAACAGTATGTACTGTAGATATGTTAGTGTTAATAACAACATTAATAACAACATTTTGTATGTGTGCAGTTCATATTACTGTTTATTACAGTGTTTAATGTGTGTAGTCTGTGTAGAACAGCATGTTTCTTCATGAAAGACTGATTATGCAATTGTGTTTTGAAGACAAGGCCAGAGGCAGCCTGGGGGCATAGGCTGTGTCTTGGGCCCAGTAGCTCAAAAGAGGCCAGCTATCAGAGCCACAGGAAAGTTCAAAGTTCTTTTAATGTAACTTTTATCAACTTTGATCTGAGATTTGTGAAAGACTCAAAATAACACACCATATATTAGCACTAAATCTAACTTCATTCCCTTATTCCCTTCAAGTGGAATAATGGATGTAGAAAACATACATATTGATGGCATGAGAGGACATATTAATGCTACCAGTTGTTACACCCCTTTTAAGTTGGCCCTGCTGGGACGAATAACAACCCAACTTTGACCCAAGTAATCAACATAAAACACCTTTAAAAGTAATGCCCAACCAGTGGGATTTATTAACATATACCGACAAGACACTAAATACAAATACACAACGCAAAGTCCTTAACCTAAGAGCATAGCAAAAACCCAGGCTGAGAGGCAGCAAGACAGACAGCAGTCCCCAAACCAGAAGCTTCCCCCAGCAGCAGGAACTTGGAGCTTTTAACAGGAGCTTGATCACTTGGGCAGGTGCTCCTAATTAACCCAATCACATGCAGGGCACCTAAGCAGAGTTAGAGAGCATGGCAAAGGAATAAGAAAAGACAGAACAAGGAACACAAAACACAAAAAACACAGACAGCCGTAACACAGTTTATAAACCATATCATTAATAAACACAGTTGCCATTTACGAAAATGCCTACCTGCCTACTGCATACTATTCCTATACGGATCTCTGCAAAAAGCAGTGTGTGGGATGCAGTACATGAAAGCTAATAATAATAAACTTGGAGCCAGCCAGGTAGAGCACCTCCAGTCTATTAATTAATATGGTACTGGTCATGTGGTTATTAGGCCTCCTCTGCTGCTTGCATACCATGATGCATACTGGCTTTATACTGGCTCAATAAAAGAATCCAGTCAGGTAGAGCACCTGCAGTTAATTAATTAATTTGTGGGGTGGCTGGGCAGTTGTGTGTGTTCCACTGTGTACTGGGGCACATGCAGTATGTAGCACAGCAGTATGCCATTTTATGCAAACATTGGTCAGAGTGCACTTCACATAAATAGCACTTTACATAAAAATGGATAGTGTTAACACACAATTTATAAAATCCCAATTTTGTGCAAATCTTTGCACTTTAAACTGTGATTTCCTGAAATGTGCATTACAATACATACATATACAATGCATATTTGGTTGCATGTTAGACATTAACATTGCATCTATTCATTATCTGTATACAATTTATAGAATGATGCAGACATAATAGGTCACCAGGATATACAGGGGAATTTCAACTGAGAATATAGTTCTTTATTATGTCTAGAGAATGCTTTCAAAAACAGCTAGCCCACTCTAGTTTATCTACAATGGATTCATATAAATAGTCTGAGATGATGATTTGAGATGACTGTATTGCAGCGGGTATAGTGAAACTGTTCTCCATGCTTTTCTATTTCTTTGCCACTGTGTCTTATACACAAAGGCAAGTGGGCACTCAGTTCAATCACTTTTGAGGTATTTGGCTGTTCGAAAGCTGTAGGGTTCATGTGGTGCAATGGCTAATAACAGAGAGGCCCAAAGTCATAACTCATTGTGCAGGTCTTTCATATCTTTGAGAGAAGAAACCACTTCTATTTCAAATGACCTTGACACTGTCAAGATACAAACTAATTGGTGCTATATCCTCAGAACTGGAAAATAGCCAAGACTTTTTTTCATTCTGAAAATAAGGAAAAATGAGTTTATCTTTGAGCTTGGTAGTGATTCATTATTTTTGGAATGATCTTGTCAAATTTGGTTTCTTTCCTCTGGGAAAGGATAGAAGACCTTTTCCCAAGTTTAGGTGAGCACATCACAACCTAAAGTGTACCCACTTGATAAAATCCTGTAATCTATAGAACAATGAGCAGATTTCCACTTTCGGATATACATGGCAGCTTCCGATTTTCCCCCGCACCACAGATACAGGCCTGGGAAAAATGACACATATAAATGGACTACATTTATATAGCGCTTTTCTAAAAGAGCACTTTACAATGTATGCCTCACATTCACACACCAATGGCAGAGGCTGCCATGCAAGCTGCCAACCTACCACCAGGAGCAATTTAGGATTCAACATCTTGCTCAAGTACACTTCGATTAGTTCAGCCAGAGTGGGACTTGAACCTGCAACCCTCTGGTTGCTGGACCACACCTCATGGAGAGGGAAAACCTCTACCACCTGCATCACCATTGCCTTATAAAAAGGGGGAAAACAAAAAAATCACCTGGCAGGCAAATTGAAGGAAAGCCAGGAAGGGACCCAGCAGGGTTAGATGGCTTGCTACGATTGGTTACCTTTTGACTCGCAAAGAGAATGAATGAAGCAATTTAGCTATTATATAGTAAAACATACTAAGTGTAGATATGAGGTTTGCTGTTACAGAGACCTTTGCAGAGTGGGATTTTCTTCTGCTTTCTTTGCTGTAAGATCAGATTTTAGTCCTTCTGTACATAGCTGCATGGTGTCTTCATTTATTGTATGACACGCAAGCTGAATTTTTAGGGACCATCTGCAGGTCAGAAGAATCATGGACCTTGATAATCAACTTTTTAAAGTCAAACCATGGTCGACTGTTTGTCAATCAGGGACGATGGACTGTTTTTAGGTGACTGTGAGGAGATGCAGGTGATTCCAAAATCCCTTTTGGCATACTTTTCTCTATCCTCAATGCAAAGAGGCCTTGTCTGTGCTTCTTTGTTGGAGAAGAATTCATCCTTCTATATACACTTTTACAACTGAACTTATTTTTTGATGGCATCTGTAATTCCCCAGCCAAGAGCCATAGAGCACATGTATGCACATGCAGAGAGTGAAAGTGAGTGTACATTGATAAACAAATGTCATTTGAATGAGTCCCCTTGTGTAGCTTGAATCATGTGAAGCTTAGAGCTTTTTTGGCAGTTTGGCTCAGTCATCCTCATAAGACCAGTACAGCATGGGGCTTTGCCTCTCCTGCTGGTTTATAGAGGTTCTAGACAAAAAATAAAACCACAAAATACATTTGAAGTCACACATTATATATATGTATGCCAATTTTCACATGGGAAATGTCACATTACTTTTGTACTTGGCCACACAAGTGTGTCAAAACCCAGAGTAACCCTGAGGAATGTTTCCTGTGCATCCTCTAACTTCTGTGTCTGGTTTGAATCTTGTATCAAAGATCATTGAATATTGACTAAGACAGAGCAACATAATACGTTACAGTGGGAACAAATGTGAATAGTTCTAGTCTGCCTAAGTGAGAGAGTCACATAACATTACAATATAAACTTTTCAATGATCTTCTGTATCAGCATTTGTGGGTTCAACTCTGGTCTGCATAAAGGGGGACCCCCCCCCCCCCCCCTTGTGAAAATGGAACACAGAACTTAACATTTGAACTCAACATTTGTGCCTCACTCAGCTTTTACCCTCTGTGCTTGTATCTCTCTGTGTTCATATTTATGATGTTGCAACAGTATTGCAGACAAAATACAGTTTATTTTTTGCAAATATCTGAAAGAACTTATCATCAGCACTTGTCTATATTAACTGTTTATGCGTGCTCTTATCTGCTCTGCGTCTTAATAATATGGAAATTATTTCTTGGATGCATGAACCAAATGGATGCTCAAATGAAAATACACATCTAGACGGTTGTTAGTTACTTGTTGAACATTTGGGCATCCAAACCCTTCTGGCCACATTTCTATGCAACATCTATGCAACCTTTTTCTTTTACAGACTCCATGCTGTGGAAGCATTTAGAGCCAGGAAAGATGCATTATCTCATCCAGCAGAAACCTCTAATCAGAGCAGCTGCACAAGGATTGGTGCACCCTGGGATATGAACCCATGACCTCGACATTATGAGTACTGTCCTCAGACTGCCGCGGAGGAGAAGGAAGATTTAGGAAATAGACAAAAGTGACTGTCCCTCCCCAGCTTTGGAGACCTTCATCAGCTGTCCCCCTTGTGACTGTGGAAACCAGAGGTCACGCTGGCTACCCAAACAAAACCATCAAGTATTCACACTTGGAGCACTACAGCAGCCCAGTGTCCGAAGGAGGACTTCCTCCAGGGGTTCACTGAACACTGAGTATTCAATCTCTCTGATAGCAGTAATTCAAACAGACTGCTGCCTCTGGTGCAAATAAACAATTAACCTCCTTAGTAGATCTGAGGCTGGGGACTCCATCTGTTCTTGGCCAGGCTTCAAAGAGGAAGGCTCTCCTTCTCATCACCACTCTCTTGGGCACACTTTTCATGACAGCACCGGGTTCTCAAAACACCCGTTACGTTCATGTACTGAGTGTTTATTGCCACTATCATCATTAACTGTTATTGTGTGCTGTTATTCTTTTTTTTCAACTCAGGTACATGTAGATTTTATTACAGAGTTAAATTGTTCTGATTGTTCCACCATTTTTTGAAGCGATTCTCTTGTGACTCCTCATCAAGGCCAATAGTTCAATTTGCACATAGCACACAAAATCTTACCTTTCTCATAAGTTACTCAGGGTGCTGTTTTAGCCTGGCTAAATAACAACCAAATTTCATTGGTATGAGGACCTTCAATTTCCAAGGGGCAGCAGTAAATTTAAGTTGGTTACTTAAATTCTTACCAAATCTTTTCGGGAAGCACAGAAAGCTGATATTTTAGTAACCTAAAGTTAACCTAACCTAGAGCTTTTCTTAATTCTAAGGAAAATCACACTGCATCGTTTTACACTCTTGCAATAAGCATAGCCATGGTTTTACCCTGCTAAGTCTACTCATTAGGCTAAATAAAACTGTCTGGAAATCAGTGTTAGTGTTCAGATCTTCAGATGTACTAATATCTTCAGATGTGCTAATATGTTCATCTTTGTTCACCCACCCAACTTCTACAAGCTGAGTAAATGTGTATATATTATCTTTAAAGGTGCTCTGCCATACATCTGTATGGTATTTTAAATTGTTTTCAAAGGGCTGAAATTGTCCAAGACCTTAAAAGGGCCTTCTGCAACCTATTCAAGTAGCCCTAGAGTAAAGCACTTTGCCTATGATAATGAGCAGTGCTCTGATTTGTTGCTTGTTATGTGTAGGGTGTCATACTAGCCAACATAACCAGATAACTGCTTCCTTATATCAAGGTTACAGTTACAGCCACAGGTTAAAGCCTTACGAAAATATGCTGGACACAGAAATAATAATGGACTTCTCAAAACTGTGTTCTGCTGTTCTGCCTGTTATCTTTATTTCACGGATATTCAGTGACCTGGCACAGTTAGGATTCTGTGGGGCGGACACTATCCAATGCAGGAGAGCCGGATTGGGCAATAATTCAGTTCTACCAGCCAATGGCTCTGAGTGAGTCAATTCCACAAAGAACTGACTTACTTTTTAAATTGGTCTAATTTCTCTGTTTATTTCTTTTCATTATTACATTTTCACATGTAACATACAGCACAAACTATATAGACCTATATAGACTATATAGATCATACTTCAAAAACAACAGGTTAAAATGGTTTTGCGTGGCAAGGCACCTTTAATAAGGTATGTGGTTGCAAACATACCTCTTGGTTTGCTGTTTGAGATAAATACAAAAATCACAGATTTTGAAGTGCAGGTGCTGACAAGACGCCATGGTGTTAAATCATGAGGTGACATACGATTGCTCTGCTGTGATATCCTATGTTGAGTACATCTTCATAAATTTGGTTCTGTAAGTGTGCCTGGTCCCATTAAATTTGACAAGTAGATGTCACCCTTGAACTCTACAAACATTCCATAACACTATCACCTTGGGTGAATCCATTAAATGTGGCCTCACACTATTCTTGTTTTTGTCAGGGGGATTGAACCTTAACAATGTGGACACTGAAAATCAAGACAGCCTTTACCCAGGGTTGCAAAGATAGCAAAAATGTGAGATTAGAGAAATTAGAGATTAGAGAAGTTAGAGAAATTTTTAATTCATATCAATAAAATGAAAACTTACCATAGGGTTATAACTAGGTATGATTTTACAGTTTAGTATGTGGTTGGGTGTGTAGTTGCATTAGTGCATTTGATGATTAATCAAATACATGGTCATATGGATGAAAATACCTTTTTACCCATCTTAAAATATAATAAAGTATCATAAAGTCAATAGTGTGGCATATTGTGCATCAGTGTTAAATAACACATTTGATATACCTACCCCCCACCCCCCATATTTAGGGCTACATTTGGGCATGTTTAATTGTGTGCTTTGGAAAGGGTAAAAAATAGCCCAGAGGAAGGGTACAGCAAGTCCAAATGTGCCGGATGGTCAGGGAAACCCCTGAAGGCTGAATGGTTGCTGTGATACAGTGAAACTCTGCAATTGGCTAGACCTGGTTTACAGAGTTCAAACAACGTTCATGAGAATTTTTTTTTTTGCCACATAGTTTGGAGTTGTAACCCCAATGACAGCAACTGACACTGATGTCCTCAAGGGAGCACAAAATGCAAAGAACTCTAAATTAGATTCAGACGGGGGAATATTGCCACTTCATGTCAGACATTTCACACCTTTGATATGTCTCCATATTACTGAATGTGATGATGATTGTTTTGATAAATACAGTCAGTTTTTGCTTGGAGGCAATCTTATTTCTGATGCGTGTACAATATAATATTTGGAGTGATGCAGAGGTGCAGTGATACAAACCCTATTGCATGGAAGAGCTTAGTGGAAAATGGAATATGGAATCTGGCTCTTTAGTCTAGATTCCATTATAAAGGAAGGATCCCTTCCTCTCTCTTAAAAATATAACCTCCAGCCTCATTGTAACTGGTTCAGTCAGGTTGCTTAATTTCCATGCTGGACCTTGTCACATTTGAGTGCTGTTGCATTAGGCAGTGTGTTAGTGTCAATCACAGTGGACTAAGCTCAGAAATAAACTCTACTTGTGCTTGAATGCCCTGGGCCTTTAGATGGGCTTCGGCCAGTGCCTCATCCTCTCGCCCCTCAATTTTAAACCCACAGTGAATCACTGTAATAGACCACTATAGAAGGTTTAAACAATAATTTTGTGTGTGTGCGCGCGTGTGTATGTGTGTGCTTACGTGCATGTTTGTGCATGAGTGTGTTGCGTGTGTTGCATGTGTGTGTGTGTGTACACATGCACATGCATGTTTTTGTGTGTGTTCCAAAGAAAACATATGCTCTCATTAATCTTGCGACATAAAGTGGCACTCTGGGAGAAATTTGCATGTAAGTGTTTGCCCATGCAAACATTCCCACGTGGGAGTCTTGTTTAATGGTAGGCGTGTTATTGAACAGAATAACCTTGATGGTGGCACAGTTATTTATGGGGGCTCTCAACTCAGAGAATGGTCTGTCTTAGACACACTTCACTGGCTCCTTCCCCAGCGACCAGGCATCCATTTTGTCCTAATAATGCACATGTACACTCATGCATGTCTCTCTCCTGCACTACTGGCTCAGTCATGGGCTGTCAGATGATTCCCAAGCTATTGCCAGTTGTGATGGAAATATGGATGTGTGGTGAGTGTTTGTGTGTGTGTGTGTGTGTGTGTGTGTGTGTCTGTGATGTGTGACAGTACCCTTCCCTACAAACAAACTGGTGAGAGCCTTTAAGATGTGTGAAAGACAGCCAAGTCATTGCTACAAGGGTATCGCAAATAGAGCAGGATTTGGATATTGTGAAAATTCACTGTCACAACCACAACTTCTATGTGCATTACTATACAAATAAATAAAGTAATGGACAGTATTCCCAAATTATATTTTCGTCAGTTACTGTTTAAGTAATGTAAGAAGCACACTAAATGTATAGTATTCTACAGTAACATTCATCAGATCAGATGAATGGGATTAAGTCCCCAAGTATAGCACTGTGATCTACATACGGTGTGGATGACATAAACCTCATCATCCACGAGGGTACGTCTCAAACATGCTTCCTCTGGCCTTGGTCCTCTGGCTTGTACCCTGGAAAGCGTTAAAAGTTGATGTCATGGAGGATGTGTCATTTGTCTAATTGGTAAGAGAGGAGTGAGGAATGAGGACAGAAAAAAGAGAGAGATCTCATAAGTGAGGGAACAGAGGTGCATCCCACATGGAAGAGTTTTTTAGTTGAGAAATATCATTGGATCAAATCACCAGGTAAAAATCAAAGACTCAAAGACTGCATGTCTTTGCACTTTGTCATTAACACTAGTGCCTTAAATGTTTATGTTGAAATGCCACTTTGCTTGAACTGAGACCTTTAATGAGGAACCTGGCTTGCATGATAGTAGCCCGAAAATTGTGGGTTTCAACATTGGCTGCTACTGTTTTGTCCTTGAACAAGGCACTTAACCTGGAGGTGCTCCAGGGGAGACTGATACTGAGGTAATTGTCAAATGTAATTGACACTTTAATTGACAAATGTAAGTTGTATCTACATGTAATGAAGCCTCTGGGATATTTTCTGAGTGTGTTACAAATCTGCATTTGTAGGGACATGAGCAGTGAACAGGACACAATTTTATTATTATTATGTAATTCTTTATTATTTATGTGAAATGGACAGAGAAAAGGACTAAGTGATAAACTAGTGCGTAGGTCTTTCGCTCAAGCTTTCTTTACATTGGATTGGAGCTGTTTTGGACACAAGCACTCTTAGCCAACATATTGATTTGCATGCGTGCCACTGTGCCACACGATAACAAGGATAATCCAGTGAGGCTTTGAGCCATTACCCGGCACCCGGTGACGATGAGGCAGGCTGCAATTTAGTGGCCCCATGAAACAGATTACCTGTTTACAGTCCCACCTCGATTGTGCCAGCATTGCCTTTGTAATCCCTGCAACCCCACCCCCTCACACACACATGCACACTGTCCCCCAGCAGACAACCTGCTCTTCTTGCATGCATTTATAACAGCCAAAGCAGGACTTTGCCAAAAAACACAGTCTATCTCTCTCTCTCTCTCTGTCTCTCTCTCTCTTGGCTGGGGCCCTCTAATCTGGCTGTGATCGCTTTGTTATCTCGGGGGTGAGTGTACTCAGCCATGGTTGTCATTGCTGGGCTCATGGCCCTGGACTCTCTTCTGTGGCTGTGGAAGTCTCCCTGCTGGTGTTTAGCCTGCTTTCTCGGTTACCGTTTTGAAAATTTCTCCTCCGTGTGTTTTCTTTGCTATGCTTTGATGTTTCTGCGTCTTTCATTCCAATACATCTTTATGTATCACAGAGGCATTAGCACAGTGTTTATACCCCAAATTTTATACCTACTATGGTGCGTACAGAATACTAATGAGAATACCGCAGGATTATACATTATGTGA
The DNA here is from genome assembly GCA_027481765.1 of Tenualosa thibaudeaui. Taxonomy (NCBI): domain Eukaryota; kingdom Metazoa; phylum Chordata; class Actinopteri; order Clupeiformes; family Clupeidae; genus Tenualosa; species Tenualosa thibaudeaui. The sequence goes on along the minus strand of JAIFZK010000012.1, from coordinate 6,767,129 downwards.
ATAAAAACAATATCTCAAATCTCATTAAGTAGGGGGGTATTTCAAAAAAACAGAATTACTTGATCCAAGATGAGTGACCAAAGTGGGACTTGATCTAGCCCTGTCTGGGTAAAAAGTCGGACTTGATCTAGCCCTGTCTGGGTAAACAAGATCAACATGCTTCATTAACATTACCCAAGCAAGGATGAGTTGGGGTAACTCAGTCGGGTGTAATTAATTTTGTATGCGTGCACATTCCCGTCTTTCACCAAAATCACTCATGGTGGGAACATAAAACATGCATGTAATAAACTAGTTGCATTAAACATGGTGCCAACAAGGAAGTGAAGTCATTTTAGAGACACGATCATTTCTATAAAACTGCAAGAGTACGCGTGGAGGGTAGCTAAATGCAAAATTAGGTAGGCGTCAACAGGTGAGTGTGAGTGTGACCTTTTCTGTAAACATGAAGTGGGTAATTTTACAGTAAAAGCACGCCACTGAAGCATCGCATTTCTCATCTAATCTGTAGGAAATACCTCCTGCATTTCTACTGCTGCAGCTTTCTTCTGATCAATGACTATAATATGATAAATAAAATTGTAAAATAATCTGTATGATTCAAATGAATTGCTGTATTGCATTACGAAGACTTTCTGTTAGATTTTTCAAGTTAATAAAATGGCAAATCGTTTATAAAGGTTTGTGAAATAATTCTTCTAACACGTGAGTGTCTGACTGGACTGAGAACTGACTGAACCAGTGAGACACAAAAATTACTGTAACATTAGAATAAACTAAGCCTGGTTGTTGGTCTGGTCAGGAGCAGACTAGCTGCAAAGAATAAATCCCTATGGTAGCTTATGTGTCTCTATTGTGAAACCTAATCAAGGCTAAATTCATCCAGGATAACCCAGACAACCTGTATTAATCCCCTGTATTAAATGTTGGTTTTGTCAAATCCCGCTGGTCACCTGTATTTTGACCTGCAAATCGTTTACAACTGTGTTGTAATGTTATTTTTCTCCTGCAATAGTGCATGTAGGCACTATTACGTATCTGTCTTGTCCATACTGTGTTTTAACAGTTACGTGTATCACCAATTGTTCCCGGTGAAACGTTGTCTCGTCTCACTATGTACTGTGTATATGGCTGAAACGACAATAAATCCCTACTTGACTTGACTTGACTTGACACATGCTTTGTTGCTTTATTGTCTGATGGGTTTGTCAAGTTAAGTGTTTTAACTTTACAAGTGTAGACATGAACGTTTGCGGACAACACAACTCTGGTGGATCTCATCACCAAGAAACCACATGGTGCAGAGACCACAACCTCCTGCAATACAACAATACAAAGGAGATTGGAAGGAGGAGGAGGTTGTTGACTTCCTTAGAGGTTACACCCAACACCCACCACTGACCATTAATGGTGCTGTGGAGAGAGTGAGCAGCACCAAATTCCTGGGGGTGCACATCAGTGAGGACCTCTCCTGGACCATCAACACTGCATCACTGATGATGATGAAAGCACAGTGGTGCCTCTACTTCCTCCACAAACTCAAGTGAGCAAGGCCCCTCACCTATAATGTACTCTTTCTACCAGGGAACCATTGAGAGCATCCTCACCATCTGCATCACTGTGTGGGCCGGAAGCTGCACTGACTACAACAGATCACTGGTGCCCCATTCCCCTCCCTGCAGGACACATACAACACCCGCCTCACCCAAAAAACGACTGTGAGTGACGCTAGCCACCCCGCACATAGTCTCTTTGGCCTCTTGCCCTCTGGGAGGAGATATAGGAGCCCACTCCACTCCAACTCTCTCCCCTCTTTCTCACCCCCTCCTCTCTGCACCCCCCCCCCCCCCCCCCCAGCAAAGTTGCTGCTGTTTTTGTATATAGCATTGCTTTTGCACTATTACATTTTTACACTATTACATCATCCTGCACCATCACAGCACATCATCCAGAATTTTTTGCTGCTTGTGAAATTCTTGTGTTTTTGTCTTGTGATCTTGTCTTGTTTACTGTTTAGTGTTAGGAAAGATTTCCTTATCTGTTGTGCACCTTTTTACTTTGGTGGTTTTCACTGTGGCATAGTGAGAAATGTACTTTTGATTCCTCTGTATGTCTGGTACATGTGGAGAAATTGACAATAAAGCTGATTTGACTTGACTTTACTTGACTCAGCCTGCATTTATGGATGATAATGGATGTGACAGAACATGAGCAAGCATTTTGTTACATCTTTCTTGTAACTTTAATAGCTGAGTACAGCAAATCCTCAAATTTCCACTTTTCCACACAAAAAAGTCCACTTTTCATGGAAATGCCAGGAACAAACAGAACTCTGTGGCCTCATTCACACAGCAATCGGCATGTCTGTATATTCCAACCAGAAATGGTCTCCTGTGCGAACTGGCTACCCAAGTCTGTGGAGAATGCGGGACACACATGGCAAAATTCTATTAATAAAATAAAATATATAATATATATATCATAAAATTCAATTTCAAGCGGACAGCTCAAACACAAGCAGTGTGAACCGCACAGAACATGTGTATGGTGGGCATGTTGTAATTTTTTAACATGCATTCTAAACGAAAATGGACCAAAACCATGTCGACACCGTGGCTGCAATGTAGATATCTGGCTCTACTGTCTGCAATCTTATAATCATTTAAATATCTAAAGTGATTACTACAGAAGCCACCTTTACAGAAACCAAACGAGTAACATGCAAACTCTGCTATTGTCTAGTATACCTTTTATGAATGTAAATCTAAAATTGTGTGAAAGATGTGCCTGGCTTCTCCGTTTGCTTCCTTGTTTGTTTCCTTCTGTGTATGACATGGGTGGTTAGTGAGGTAAACAATGAAACAGTTTTACTTTTGTCAAGGATACAAGGATGAAATATGTAATGCAGACATTTCAAAAGCACTACTCACTGCAGTTCTTTGATATGCCCTGACAAGCACATGCTGTCAGGATTATGATATGTAAGCATGACTGGAATCACATCTCTCTCTCTCTCTCTCTCTCTCTCTGTTTTCCTTCCAAGGAATTATTCCAGACTGGATTAGTTGTTCTACTGGCAGTTCATTTGATAGCCAGGCAAAAAAAAAAAAAAACGCATGCAGAGCCACTCTGTCAAGAGATCTCATTAGGGTAGACTGACATCTTGCTATTCTGTAATTGTGCACCAGAAAACAATAGGCTTGCTCACATTAATTCTCCCCTTGAAAAATTAAGCCAAATACAATTATATCTATCAAGCATAATGACATCTGTGGGCCTTTCCGTCTTAGTCACACAGCCAGAGGCTGTAGCCATACTCCAGGAAATGTCTGCGTCACAGACAGAGAGCTCCCTCCACGAGTCACAGATGGGACTGGTGGTCGCCCTCACTTCGATATGGATGGCTGACAAGTGAAGGTCAGACGAGCATCAGTCTGGTCGGTTCGGGGTGTTGCACTCGGGTGGACGAGCTTCCTGTCTGCGTGGATTCATGGTACACAGGGAGTGCTATTACACTTTTAGGCTCTTTCACTTTTCCCATCAGACATGGGATTCTCCATCATCAAGAGGGGCACCATTAGTGTGTCTCCTGCTTAATGGACTTGTCGGATGGCGGCAGACAGACAGAAGATAGATGGTAAATATGGAGAGGAAAGGATTGGCAAAGCTCAGCGTTAGACAATGGGGTTCTTTCCTCATCCGACATCGATTTAGCCCTCAGAGGAAAAAAGATGCCAATCCCCTCTGTTCTGGTCAAGAGAGAATTTCCTGGTCAAAATTGGCTCAGTCCAGTTTCTCAAAACAATGAGATGCTTAGGAATGATTTAAAATATTGCATCAGAGAATGGTGGTGTAATGGGGAATTTCTTCAGTACGCAATTCTTCTAACTTCTAACTTTTTTCTTAATTTAAATGCATGTTTTGTAATGTAAATGTATTGTAAAATTTTACAGTCAAATATGATAAATTTTCATGCAGTTGTGGCAGAACATGTCACTGCTTTCCTCTGAAAATGCATTCCATCAAGAAGTTCTGTGATACATAACACATCAATATTAGCCAGCAACAGGGAGAAAGGCGCTTGAAGCACACACAAGCCACCCCCCTCCTCCCACCTAAGATCAATAGGTAACAAAGTTGATTGAAGTAACTACAGTCTGTGTGTAGGAGGCTGGCTGACAGGCCCCTGCTATGGCTCCGGCTGCTCTAGTCTAGCAGATTAATGAGTCACCCGTTCTCACCAACAGTGCCTGCAGCAGAAATGGGACATATGAGCATCCAGAAGACTGCAAACACACACACACACACACACACACACACACACACATACACACACACACACACAAACACACACACACACACACACACACACACACACACACACACAGAAAGTGTGTGTATATATTCTATCAGTGCTAGCGGCAGAGTGAAACACTAGCCCTTTAAAATGCCTCTCTTGCCTGTTTCGTCTTTGCCTTCCCAGCAAAGGTTAAGCTTTCTTCCTGTAAGGCTTTGAGAGGTGGGGAGAGAGGAGGAGACGTGAGACTCGGGGACAGTGCTAATGGAAATGGCTGGATAATGAGCAGTAATTACTTCACATGGTATATTCATGCTCAGTGGAAAACGCCTCCCGTGCTAAGGATGTGTTCGCTCTATAATTCATAGCAACACTGGAACACTGGAAGTCTCCTGGGATCCGGGATGCTACTGACGTGAAACACTGTTATAGTGAGGATTATAAAACAATTAGAGAAATACTGCCCAATAATATGTATTGCTCTGAAAGAAACCAGGCTGAAAAAAATGCAAAAAAAGCATAGTGTAACCTATTTATGTTTAAGTAAGCTACCACAAGCACAGTGATTCCACAGACAAACCACTGGCTCTTTGTGCTTCTCCTTTAACCTCCCAGACAATGTGACATCATAGACAAACTGGGTCCCTATGAGGTTATGAATTGAGGTTTATTGAGTTAGTGGCCAAATCCTGTGGTTTGCCCAGAACCCATCATTATGATCATCTGTGATAAAGCTGTTACTGCAAGGCAAGGAGAACTGTAAGGCTCATCAAGCCATTGCATCATCGTTTAAACTTTCCATTTGCGTTTTCCTCCAGATGACCTACACAATGACCTGGCAATCTTAGCCAGCCATTGAAGGTGAAGTCCGTGATTCTCTGGCAAGTCTGTTGATATTTATTCTTTTTTTTTGCTCAAGTGCCAATGAAATTATGCCACTCTTATGCTTTTGAATCACCATGTTGATTGGAACATGTTTTTGGCTCCAAGATGTTTTTTTCCCATTTTTGATCACATTCACTTAACAGATGATTCAAGGTCTATGAGAAATTATTCCTAGGTTGTAATAAAAAGTCACACTTCTCTTGTGCTTCATTGCCTCTTCACAAATATGCAGTGCTTCAGTTTGTTATGTGGATAGAGACTTTTGTCCTTCAAACTCTCCCTTGTGAATTCCAAAGAGGTCTTGGGCTGCAGTCTGTGAGCTGAAAACAAACACATGGTGTTTAATGGCCAGGGCTGAACCATGTTAAGTTTGGGAGGAGAGTGATGTACCAAAGAGAGACCCAGAGGCCATTCCCCACACAGATCTCTCAGCTGCCCCCCCCCCCTTCCCACAACACACACACACACACACAACTTGTCCATTTCAAGATCCTCGTTTCCAGCCCTTTACATATTTTTCCCCCGTAGCACCGCGACATAAGGAAATTGAAAACAGCACGGTGTATAAATGAAATAATTCAGGAGATAGATGAGTTTCACACACCCAAAGTGCTCAGGACCAGGTGGTCATTTACCAAACCAGTGTACAGAAATGACTTTGTCACTATAAGGACAGAAGGCAACTTGCTTACATGATGCAATGAGATTGAAACTTTTTTCCCCATATGAGCTGAAACTGGAGGAAGCTGGTTTAGTCTTTACACTATTCTTTACTGCACTGCTTTTCAGGACAGCTTAATCATGAAAGTTTCTTTGCATGTTCAAAGAAGATGGGGTTTTGTATCTATAATTTCAAGTCAAAACAAAAATAAAACACAACTCCCTTTTTAAAACTTAACACAGACCTCAGCAGATATGACACAAGAGAGAATCATCATAAACACCTCACACTACCTGTGGGTGCAACCACAGGGATTAATGTAATCACCAGTACAGTGGCAGTGGGGGGAGGAGGGGGGGGGTGCTGGGAGGGCAGCAGGAGATAGAGCACCTCCTCTTGATGGATGTAAGGGAGCAGGTGGGGAAGGGAGCAGCTTCTTCAGAGACTGAGGGGGCAATAAGGGCCGCCTGCACAACCGCCGGTGGAGGCAGCGAGAAGTCATTTTTATCCAGGCAGGGGGTTGGAGAGCCTGTTGGGTCCTGCAGCTATTAGTGAATGTGGCAAAAGGGACAGCAAGCTGAGAAACACTTCCCTTCAGGTCGTGTAGGACAACATATGTTTTGATCAATGCACTACATTTTTGTACAGCTTTGGAGTGGGAATTAGAAATATGGGGAAATAGCTTAAATGGTACACTGGTTTAATTGGGACACTAAATGATATCCTATTCATGCAGCCTACCTAAAATTTTAAGGATCTGTAGACACTCTGGCACCAAATATAAAGAATACTGAAAAAATCTATTCATTTGTAACAAGAAAATGCATAAACTAATAGTAATAATAATAATAACAATAATAATAATCATCACTGTTTGAAAGTTATCAATTTATAGTAACAATAAAATCAAAAGAATCTGTAGCGTTGAAGTAACTCAATGCTGAAGTAACTCAACATTGAAGTAACTCAACTGGAGACCAAGAGGGCAAACTGGGATTGTACACTGCAGTTGTTTGTACAGTATTTCCCTCATTGTTCATCATCTTTTTCCAAACCATTTTTGCGTTTTGTTGCAGGTGTAAAATAACTTGGGATGATCACTGAATATAAGCTACTGCACTTAGGGCGGAATTCTCCTTTTTGTCTAAGTAAAAAAAAAAAAACACTTAGCAGTGCACTTTTCAGTCATTTGTTAGTTATACAAATGATTTAACTCTGTCACTTACACACCATTAGGCCAGTTGCGTGTTCTAGTAACAGACAAAAGTGCGGAGCTAAAAACACTTTTTTTGGACTTGCATATAGGAGAATTCCGCCCTAAATGCGTTATCATGTCAAATAATATCCTGACAACATAATATACTGCAACAAGCCTTCATAAAACTGCCAGGTATTGCTCCATAAGTAAGAATATAAAAGTCTGATAACATGTGATGATACATCATCACAGCTTGAATAATTACTTTAAAACGGTAAGAGCAATATATTTTCAACCCTATTTGGGGCAGCTGAATGGATGAGGGTTGAGTACAGAAGCTTAGGGGTGTGTGCAGTGGGGATGGCACTCAGGATGAGATGAGCGATGACACCGAAAATAAATGGTGGCTCTGGTGCTTTGGTGTGTCAACACAATCCCCGTCGAACCCTGTGTAGATGGTGGGTGTTAGTTTTACACCCAGAATAAAAAACCTCAAACTGCTATTCATTACACACAATTAACACAATTAATGGTTTCTACTGCTAGTTCTGTCCAGACACATAATGGATCTTTTATTTCACAAGCTGATGTCTTACTGCTCCTGTGAATAGCCAACTAGTCACTCTTCTATCCATTACCTCCTTCTGCACTTTTGATTCCCACCAAGGATGTTATTATCAAAGGGAGATGGGAAGCGTCACCAGGATTCTCAACCCTTCTCTAAAGTGCAGGTGCCCTTTTAGTAGTTGTAGGCTTTAGGCTTCAAAAATCTTCAAGTCCTGGAGGTGTCAGGGTAAGATTTTTGGGCATCAAGAAAATATGCGCACATTTTTAAAATCGTGCACTCTGAATTGTGCGAATAATTTAGTTAATCCTGCACACATTTTACTATATTGTGTGCTCACTTTACAAAATTGTTTGCATGTTTTACTAAATCATGTGCACATTTTACTAAATCGTACTCTCACTTTACTAAATTGCACTCTCATTTTCTTTCACCTAAAGTGTGTACACAGTTCCAAGAGCACAATTTCAAAAATGTGCACAGAATGTAAGAAAATCATGAGCACATTTTATACAAATCGTGCACTCGATTTAGGAAATTGTACTCTCGCTGTATTAAATTTAAGCAGAATTCATGTAAGCAGAATGAAAAATCAGAGCACAATTTAGTAAAGTGAGAGCATAATTTAGTAAAATATGCACACAATTTAGTGATTTACTAAATTGTGTGCATGTTTTCTTGATGCCCACCCCCCATATATATATATATTTTTTATTCCCATCAAGGATGTTTTCAGTGCATTCCACTGTCAGTCTGCCTTATCACCTTATAGCTTTGTGGACATAAATACTGTGTTACATATGAGATGATGCACACTATAATGAATGTGACTACTGTACTGGGGGAAAGGATGACTAAAGTAATGAATAACCTGGTAAGACACACCAATCAAAATCAAATCAAATTATTTGATTTATTTCAAATCTCTAGAGGGCCTATAACAATATAAAAAGAGTAAGGATAACATTAAGAAGTTTCAATATATAAAACCTTGTCAGCTCACCAAGATCAATTCTTTAATCAAGCCATGGCTCATATATGTCATAAAATGTACCTTGTTCTCCATCCAAATAACCTACCTCTGTATCATCAGTATCAAATTCATGATACTGATGATGCAATAATGTGCCACACATCAGACAAAACATTGAGAGTCTTCAGATGTCTCAACCTGTTTCGGTGTTGTCCCTAGTGGTTTCAGAGCTGTCTGGCTGTCTGGAGTGTTTGTCACAGATAAGTCTTTTAATTACTCATCCACAGAGGTCACTCTACCCAATCCTGCCCTAAATGGAACAGAAAGCAAATATTTGGGGGGCAAAATGGTGCCCCTAGCTGTCCATGTGTCCTGGCATTGAGGCAAGGTGCTATGTCACCCTATTCAGTGTAATGCTCTACTAGGCAGCGTGACTGAAGGCTGGGATAATACTGGTGTCACCCTGGTGGGTGTCAATCTCTCTCTCTCTCTCTTTCACACACACACAAAAACACACACATATCTACATGGGTTCACACACATAGCACTACACTCAAAAGCACACATATAACACACAAACATTCACACACGCACACACTCACACACACAGATTTTCACACATAGGAGTGCACACACATTGACGTGGACTCAACAACACAAACTGACACACACACACACACACTCACAATCTGAAACTCTCATATTGTCATACACTTAACCACATACTGTGGAAAAAGAGTGGAATAAGTTGATGGGGAACAGACAGATAAAAGAAGATGAGGGAGGCAAGGATAGACAGAAAGAGAGAGACAGAGAGAGAAAGTGCTGAAGAAGACAGAAAGTGAAGGACTCTATCCCTGGATGATACCCATCCTTCAAGTCTCCCTGAGAACCATCTGACTTGAATTCTGATAAAGAGAGAGACTCAGCATGAAAAGAAATGAAGTCCTAACAATACAGTAACCAAAGGTGCATGCATAACCCATCGGCCAAGTCATCCCTCCCTCTGTGAGCTAAATGAGACCTCTTGCCAGAGTCGAGAGGCGAGAATAATATAAGCCTAGCCTCTGACTGCAGGGAAGAGATGCATTTTTACATGGCAAATATCAAAAATGGGGATGTCAATCATGTGCATATTGTTAAGTTTGACTTAATCCTATCTGCGACACTTTCTATGAACCCAGTATTCATATAGCATTATAAACACATTCATAAAGAGTTACAACGCATTCATAAAGTCTTATAGCTAATGTTATTAATGTCCATATCTGTTTAAACAATCTAATTACTGTGCTTATATGACATTATAATATTATCTTATAAACATTTTCAGCTTGAAGTGACACATATTGTAACGCTTCAATTTGTTAAGTGCCCTTTTATATGCCCAGTTGCTAATGCCAAATAATGAGTTACAAGAGCTCAGTGCATACTCAAAGTAAAACATGAAAATGAACAAGGCATCATTCCAGGGCATCATTCTCAGTGCATACTCAAAGTAAAACATGAAAATGAACAAGGCATCATTCCAGATGATAAGTAAAGTGGTAAATTTCCCTAGTATTAAAAGGCCAAAGAAGCTTTGTGACACTTCAAGATAAGGCAAGTAAATAATAACAATTATAACACCTTATAAGGACTGTGATGAGAATGTATGAATTACCATTTACCAAAATACAAATGTCATTATTTGTAAGGTTTTATGAATGCATTAATACTCTTTATGACTGCATTTATAATTCTTTATGAATACTGGGTTCAAAGAAAGTGCTACCATTCAATCTTTCTTTGTCACTTCTTGTTTTAGTAGTTTTTGCATTTTGTATCAATTTGTAATGTTCTTGGTTCTTTTGGATAATTAGCTTCAGGCTTCTGCTCAAAACCTTTAGCCTCATATTACCATTACCAGACCCATTCACTTGGTCCTCATAAGGAGGATCTGGATTGCTTCATTAAGAAATGTCTCCAATTGAAAAATTCTAATAGGCGTAGACTTTGCATTAACTTTGAAATCACTAGCAGAGATTAGGGATAACAAATTGATGCTGTTGTGTCATTTGGATTGCATATAGTCATGTCAGCAAAGTGTCAAGTCAAAATAAAGGAGCCATCCAAGTTTTCAGAGTCCACTTTCAGAGCCTACGCTACTTTCTCTTTCACACAATTGGAGCTGCAATAACTGCAGGTAGAAATTATATGAAAGGGGCTTGAGTCACATCATAATTTCCACAAGTAGACAATTTTAACTTAATGATATAAATATAACCTAGGCTATATTTGAGTGATTCTGACCTAGTAATATTTAACTACAACTGCGACTGCCTTTGCCACAGGGGACCAGGCTCCCCAACACTGACACTTCTTAAAGAGTTGAAAACCTCAAAATTAAAAATTATTATTGGTGACGAGTGATAGAGAGGAAAACCTAGGCTGGATAATGGCGCAGTGGAGGATCCATTGTCGGAAATCACAAATTGTCATGAGACTGCCATGAGGCCATTTTCTACTTCAAGTCTGCACGTAACGGACAAAAGAGTGCAAGAATCAGATGAATGAAACATTACGATTTTCTCAGAGAGCATAAAAATAGGTGAGCTGTGATGGGATAGATTATGCATGGTTTAACTCTAGTCTATAATTGCATTTATCAAACAGCTTGTTCAAGTTGAATAACAAAAAGCATGGAGTGCATTTGTACATTCTGTGTCATTTTATGATGGCCTGCCTGACTGAGGTGTAACCAACATGTGTTTTTGTGCAGGTGCCATCAGAGTTTTTATAATCATCTGTCTTTACATTAACTGGAATGAGCCTATATTTTTATGGGTGTCAAAGTAAACACATTATAGTGCGTCAATACAATCTCATTTTAACATGATTACAAAAATGTCACCGTTAATGCAGGCATTTAAAAATAGTCAAATGGGGTCATATTGGCATTTTGGTAAGGAAACGAGGCAGATTTAGTTTTTGAGGGGGTGACCCACTGGCCACTGTATGAGAACATGTGGCCTATGTGTCAAAATGCACATTTACTTGCACTTGCAATTTCTCATCTGAAAAAAAAAAACATACACACAACAACAAAAAAAACAAACCCTGGATATTGCATGGACATGCCACAGTAAGTATGGGGAATCTATAAATCAGCCTCCATGAAATCATCTTCCCCCACTGGTCATCTCCGTAAAGGTCAAGGCAGGCAGACTTCTCAGCCCTGACACGGGACCTCAAGCTTTGGAGCTTGAGTGTCTGTACGTCTAACATGGCCTTTACTGACTCAACTGACCTATAGTCTTGTGCGAGAAGATGGGAGAGGCCTGTTCGACAAGAGGAAAAGGTGAGAGTGAATGTATGTGTGTGGAGGCGTGAGGATGCATTGCTGGGTAGGGGGGAAGAGTAATCCCTGGAGGAATTTTGCATTGCAACATGCGGTGTTCCTGGCTCTTTAATTTAGGTAAATTAGATTTCCTTTGATGTATAGATGGCAAAATATTACCAGTGTCTGTAATTGCAATAACAACTGTGTCACTCCATAGACTGAATATTGTGAAAGAAGCAGAGATTACAAAGATTCTGGCACTGTGTTGATGTAGAATTGTAGAATTGAACAATGTCTTAATGTTCTGTTCTGGTCCCAAAGTATTTCCACTACGTTTACAGTATATCACATCGAACAGCCATATGGAATGTTAAAACGGAAACTCTGCGTGAGAACAGGTATGACGCAAATAATCAATCTGAGACATGATAGGCACAGGAAATTGATTTGGTGTTCAAGAGTTTCTCCTCTGTGTGACTCCACTGTATGTTCTTGCCTTATCAGACACACCAGATCAGAGAGAGCCATAAATAACAAAAGAGCTTAAAAATAAACAGAGATGTGCCAAAGCTTAAAAGTCCTATGTGAAACTGGTGATGTTGATGTGAGAGTGACTAAGTCCTATGTGACACTACGTGATATTCACAGTCGAGACATAGCGAATTCAAACACACCTCCCAGCTTTTTTTAGTCTATTCCAATTACAATGAGATTGAACAGGCCAAACCAAACTGAGTCTGTTATGATTGGGATTAATAATTTTGGTGGTAAACTGAACCTTCTTCCCGTAGACTAGCTGGGCAACTTCACTGTCAATAGCACTACACATTAGGCTGTGCTCAGTAGTTAAAAAAAAGATTTCTAAGAATTCTTTTTAAGGATTTCTGGTGAAAATTATATTCCTTGAGACCAGATGTTCCTTTCCCTTCCCTCTATAGTCCATCATTTGCAGCTCCCATTTAGAGATATGTAACTGTATCAACACTCATACTATACCTTTGCATTTTGTATACAGTTATAACTGTGAATTGACTTGTTGTAATATAAATCCTGTCCCTTCTCTTTCCTCCACTGTCAGTTTCCACATCTCTCCTCAATTTTCACTTCTCTATGCTTGGGTGGATAGGGTTATTAAGTCAGTTTTAGATAAATAGTGGAGCCATTTGCATTGGCCTGAGGCAAAACATACCAAACAAATAATCCGGGCCTGTTCTAGCCATCCAAGTCCAAGTATAAGCATCTCTTAACTTCTCTTGACTCATCTGTGTGACTGCCAAGCAGGAAAACACTCTGACTCATCTATAACCAACTCTGGAGAGATTTAACATGAGTATAACACTGTCCCCTACCACTGACTTTGTCTCATATGACGCCGCAGGAATGAGGAGACCAACTCCAGGCTCCCTGCAGAACAAAGCTGGTGCATTAGATGAGCTGCGAGGTAAGTCTTGTTGCAGATAATCTCCTTTTTGTACCACACAGGCCTTTGCGGAGATCTTTGTTATTGGGAAGAGCTCTGCGGCCACCAGGGAAGGGTATTAACGGAGCGGCCGACCAGCTCCTGAAACAAACTTAAATCTGCCGTGGTCATCAGGTTTAGATAAGCCCCCCCGCCCTTACCTCAAAGATTTGCTATCAAAACAGATGAAGGGGTGATCTGTTTAAATGAAGTGTCATCTGTAGCAATGTCCAAGCAGGCTGGCACCATCCACATCATCTCTGGGAAATCGAGTATGAAAGGATTAAGACGCACAAGCTTATTCTCAATGGCAAACTTTGCAACCAGCTTTGTGAACCTGTTATCCTAATATTTAAGAAGCCTCGCAGAAAGCAATAGTGGAAACTGTTCGGTGGATAATGCTAAAGTAGTAGCGCTACCTGGGGATTAGTGAAGTGGAGCAGACCAGCAGATAGGACAAGGTAAATGTGCTGTCTCTGACCTTGTCCTCTCTTGCCATCAACAAATTTCTGAGTGCTACTTCAGAAGAAGTGGGTTTTCATCACGAGTGCTGATGCAGTAGAGATAGTAAATGGCAGGCTGTATCACGCAACATGAAGGAGCGAATGCGATCAGCATCTCTTAGGACTCAGTGACTGGTGCACAGAGACTACAGATGAATGAATGCAGTCTCTTGATGAGGCCTTGCTTTAAGAGCGCTTACCTTACCAACTGTGGGCTGGAAGAGTAGGTGGACTGAGACACTGAATGATCTTCAAGTGAAACCTCATTTACTGCTCTGGAGTCACTTTGGATTAAGGATCTGAATAATGTGGTATATTAATTCAAATGAATATTTAATTATGGACCCTTGTGTGTGTTTGTGTGTGTGTGTGTGTGTGTGTGTGTGCATGATGACATCAGTACAAAGACATGATCATGACATACAGCACTCCTCAACAGCAAAATGTGCACACTGCATTTCAGCAATTAGTTATTAAATATAAAATAATTATAATATATTAGAAAATAATAACAAAGTTGTTATCACAGCATGGGTATGGATGTTGACTTGTGATATCCTCCACAGTCAAGACATTTTAGAATGTTTAAAATATCCTTTGAAACATACACAAATGTCAGCATTTGTCTAGGCAGCAAGAAGTTAAAAGTCAATGGTCTTTGAAGCATTATGTGAATGTATCCAGTTTTGTGAACATGAACGAAGTATAGCTATACTAGTACCCTAATACAAGATAGGCCTAAAATTATATTGTGAAAAGCATAAAAGGTCTTGAAAATGTATTTCACTTAAGATAATTGCTACTGTGCTAATATTGAACCAAAAGGCCATGCAGCAGCAGTGCCCAGTGGCATTAGACTGTAAAGGTAAGGCTAGACATTACAAATGAGATTATACACCCGGTTATAGTCTATTTGGTGACTGCAGTATTTTATTGCTTATTGTCACACTGATGAAATGAAAATGTGAAGTATAGGCTACCAGGAATGACCCATATGACCTGCCATTATTATTAGCATCTTGTTTTACAGGTTTGGTGACAGAAATGGTTTAATGATTAGAATTAGAATTCAACTAATGAGCACTTACTTAAAAACAACAACAAAAAAACCAACCTATTACATACGTGACATTAGGGCCCATTAAAACTGACTCACTAATGACTGGGGCATAGCCAGCAACAGCTAAACTGCCAACTGGCTAGTCACTGTATATTCACCAATGAAAGAAAATAGGGACAAAGAAATGTGGTTGCATTCATTGTTACTCACTTAGACATTCCTCTGGATCTGGTTGCCTTATTTGATTATTATATCTGGTTTAATGGACTGTGTACTCTACCATCTTCCAAAGGAAAACCTTTTGGGAGCACGGTAAAACTGATGGTTCACCAGTCCCAAATTCTAAAGGCTATAAACATGAACATGATTAGAGTAAACTGTTTTTCATGTTTTTTCACACACATAAATGGCAGGTGGTGGACATTTTGTAATACATGAGCCATGCTGCACAGTGACTATTCCCCTACAAACCTATGTGAAATAAATGGACCCCCTGCCCATTAAAACAAAGAGTTTCTGAAATGTTTAACAGAAAGGGGTTGGTGCTGATTGTGCTTTTGTAAGCCTTTGCGTCAGAAAAAATAGGTCTTTCCAAGTAGCGCTCTCTTTGGGACTCAAAGCAAAGAGAGAAGCCAGTCCTCCCCACCTCTCCCCTTGAGATAAAAGCCTTATGGGAGAGAGCTGGGCACTGGCTTTGATGCCTGAGTAAATTAGAGCCTTGTGTCAGAGTGATGTGAACACAGAGCAAGTGAGAATGTGTGTGTGTGTGTGAGTGTGTGTGTGGTTGTGTGTGTGTGCACGTGAGAGAGAGAGAGAGTTACACCTGGGAAGACATATCTCAGCCATAGTAGGACAGATGCCACATCACGGCAGTAATTCTGATAGGGTTTTCAGAGATACCAGCATCCCAATGGACACGAGCAGCAGGCGAGCTCAGTCAATTTAATAACATTCGTAGTGCTAAAGGAAACTTGTCATTGCAACATATGTTGTCACAGTGGCCAAAAACCATAGCTCAGAAAAGGTCCTATCATTTACACAGTTACAAACTAATTAAGGATCATAATAATAATTGAATGCATTTTGCATTTTGCACCTCTTAAAATATATATATTTTTGGTAACACTTTATATTAGCACACACAGATCCACCATTAACTGGCTGACTAAACTAACTGCTGTTTATTGACATGCAAATTAATAACATACTAACCATTTGTTAGTCACTACAAATCACTTATTAATACCTTATTCTGCATGACTTTATTCTACCTATAATAGGCCATTAACTCAGACTTTTTCCAGTATTAACTCCATTGCATACACAGTAATGGATGACTACAACCACAGATAGTATCTTAAAAGTACACATTCCCCTTTGTACAGAGTTTCTGTAATTAATCATCACATAAGACTGTTATTATTCAGAGGTTCTTGTTACTGAGGTGACTTTCCTGAGCAATTTCACTATACACAAAGAACTCACAAACGGGAATGTTAAATTACCTGACAACAGTAGCACATCGGGAATATGGTCCAGGGGGATGTGTGGCAACCTTCAGCCACTTTAGAATCATATCTCCTTCATTAAAACTACAGGGACTATACATATTAGCTATGCCCCTTTAAACTATTTAAGACACCTAATTTATTTTAGAGTGACTGTGACAATTAGTCAGTGACTAATAGCAGACACGCAATTCTTGCGTATGTTGGAAAGTTTGCGTTCTGAGTAGCATCCCCCCTCCCACCCCCTCTCTCTCTGTCTTCAGTTTTTTTGATAGATCTCTCCCCCTGGGACTAATTATTAAGATTTTCTCGTTATCCCTATGAGATGAGAAGTCTCCTGCCTAATCTTCAGACGTGTGACATTTGGTGTAATTAATTCTAGTTTAGCTTTCTATTCCTGTCTGGACAGCCAGTGTGAGTTTAATGAAGGGTGGATAGAAGAATGTTAAATTTCACCACTAGGTGTAGAGGAGAAAATGGAGTGAGGCTAAATGGCACGACAGTTCAAGCTGTTTCACAAAAAAAGAACACTTTCTTACCCACTTCAGTGCTGGTGAGACCGCACATGATTCCATTGTGTTCAATGATTTCATGATTTCACCGTGTGAATCAACTTGATTGTATTTTGATGACGTGGCTCAAAGCTGACAAAAATTGCCCGTTTCCATTCCATTTCAGCCATATTAGGTTGACATAAAAAAACAAAAACAAAAACAAAAACAAAAAAACGATGCAACAGGCACCTCTTAAAATATATATATTTTTGGTAACACTTTATATTAGCACACACAGATCCACCATTAACTGGCTGACTAAGCTGTTTATTGACATGCAAATTAATAACATACTAACCATTTGTTAGTCACTACAAATCACTTATTAATACCTTATTCTGCATGACTTTATTCTACCTATAATAGGCCATTAACTCAGACTTTTTCCAGTATTAACTCCTAATTACAGCTTATTCACAGATAGTAAGTTAGTTGTTGTATATGCATTATGGTTTTAATATACTTTGGTTAGTGTGGGGCTTATATAGATAGTAGTTTAACAGGAGCAGTTATTCTCCTTCAGTAATACTGAGAAAAGATGGTCTATTCATAGCAACAAAATCCAAAGCTCTAATCTTGTCCAAATAAGTCCTAATTACATTTTTTTGATTGAGAATAATTGTTCCTGAGAATACCTGTTCCTATTGTACAAACACCTTATAAGCTTCTTACTCAGCAAAGCATATTAATATCATAATTCATATACAACAACTTACTTACTATGAATAAGCTGTAATTGGGAGTTAATACTGGAGAATTTCTTAGTTAATGGTCTACTATGGGTAGAATAAGCGCATGCAGAATATGGTATTAATAAGTGATGTGTAAAGACTAACAAATGACTAGTACGTTATTGATTTGCATGTTAATAAGCAGCTTGTTAATGGTGGATCTGTGTGTGCTAATATAAAGTGTTACCATGTTTTTTGGTATAATCATAACCTGTAGTAAAATATGTTGTATGTATTTGATTTGCTGACACAACGATTTTTGACAAAAATTGTGTTCCAATGACATGACTAATACTGGATGAATTCTGTGAATGGTGTCTGACGTTTTCCTGTCTACAGAAATTCTCAGTCATACCTGACTCCCACTGTGACACACGGTCACACCAGAAATCATTTCCCTGTCTTGTTGGCACTGAATCCGAGAGTAATCAGCACCCACTGACTGAGAGAGCTAGTCTCTTTCACATGGTAGGGGAAGTGGGAAAGTAGGTGACAAATTCAAAATGATGGCTGTGAATAAGAATTTGCCTTTAGTCTGTCTTTGGACATGCAGTGTTGTTGGCTACTTGGAGTTTACCTCATGGTTAGAATGATGTTCTCTCTCTCCCTCTCTCTCACTGTATGTGTGTGTGTGAGTGTCTGTCTGAGTAAGCGTTTGTCTGTGTTTCTTGTGGAATTTTCATAAAGTTTGAGATATTATGCTTATGATAACATTTATGTTAATTCATTATGCTTTGCCAGCAATTCTTCCTTTATGACAGTTTGAGGACTTAAGTTAACTCCTAGTGAGGGCTGAGGACATCAGCATTTTAAAATGAGCACTGACTCTGGGGTTTAAAGATACCGCTACAAAAAAGACAGAGATTACAGGTACATTCTGTGCACAATAATGACCACAAAAATTATATCCTTTTAGCTACTCAGCGAAATCTCTAATGTTCCCAGAACTGCTCGAGGAAAGACACACACAATGAAGTTCATGTTCTTCAACCCACTCCATGAATAAATGAATACAAGGCATGATACAGTAACTGTTCCTTCCTGTCAATCAGTAAAGCATTAATAATGGCATCAGTTTACATATTACATACAACAGCTAGGTCTAGCCAATCAATTTATTAATATCTGATTGAACGAGAGACCATCCATAAGGTCAGTGGTGACACCCCAGGACATAATCACTGTACGTTTGGCATGAAGTTGTTCGACAATCCATTTCATCTGATAACAGTGAGAAACTTGTGATTTCATGCTGTCATATTTGACAGTTACTGAACAAGATGCAAGCAAATGGATTAACGAGGATGTGCAAATTAACACATGGTGTGAAAATATGTGACTCTATCACTATCAGAATTTCTCCCTGTTTTACAAACACCTAAAATAGTTGTCAGTTGGGACTTTCTGAACCCCTTATACATGAAATATTTTACAAGTTTTCCTTTAGAGCCTTACAAGTTAATCCTGCAGCCCCGACAGTAAATTATATTGAAGGGTAAGCTTGGTTGGAATTGGTGAGAAACTCAAAGGAAGTTTGTCTGTTTGTCTTGATCATTGCATTAAAACATACATTTTGAATAATTGGGCAGAATGATATAAATATCTAAACTATGTTGCATAGAACTACATATTTAATTCAACATGAAATGCCATGTCAACCACCAAATATATGAATTTTCTGATCTTAGGCCTTTTACCATCTCCAACAGTGTATATGGAAATGAGAATCAATTCAAATTAAACTTTCCCAGTTCCTGACACAATCTAAGGGGTTCAAGGTGGTAAGGTGAAGTCTGAAGAGCCTACGGTAGCATGTCAAAGACAGGTGGCAGTATAGGAACCACATAACAAGTGGCCTCTGGTGATAGCTGTAACTGCCTCCAGTTACTGCATCCAAGCACCTGCGGCTGAAGACTCCAAATAGTCAATCATAAATATAGTAATATACTATTTATCCCATACATATATGATCATTCTGGCTTTCAGTTAAAGGTTCCTTAAAGTGATAATTTGGCATCATTGCAATTATAGCTCATTTGTACAAGTTGAGCTCATTTGTACAAGGAGAATGGCAGAGAGACAGTCTTGCTCTGTCCTTTATTATTTAGTTTATTGAGCAAACCTCAGTAAGGAGTCTGTCACATCAGCCAAGTGACACTGTGCAGGGCTGGATTGTAATTACCAAGAGCAAATTGTTGTCACTTATGTGACTATGGCCTGGACAAGTTAAAACACCATGTATTTCTTTAATAATGCAGTCGTCTCGTGCCTTACACTGTAATGTAACAAGACACGTCCGCCTTTCAATCACCATCCAAATAATTTAAGTGTCTTTTGTCATTTTACTGACAGCATGCTTTAAAATCTAAATGCGTTTCCAATCGTACTTTACCTAATATACTTTTGCAGCATAATCCAACCACTAATCTATATTGGCAGTCTTTTATTCAATGAAATTTGGTTGAAGGTGGGATATTTTTTGTCAGTACATTTTACAAAACAAATGTGTCTGCCTAATGCTCAAAGGAGACAGAACATATCTAAATTTGGGTTTATTTTATACCTTAACCTTAACCTTATTTTAAACCTTAACTTTCATTTACACTCTGTGGTACCATTTATTTCTCAGACAGATGACACAGACCAGAGGTGTGGCACACCAGTACATGGAACAAATCATGTATGGTATCAGATGTGTACTTCTGTATCTGTGTTACATCAGTAAGTGTTCCCAAAACATGGAAACTGCCAAGGTTGCATTTTGAATGTGTTTATGATCCCGGGGACATTTGCGTGACAATGTTACCACGTGATGTGTAAATTAAAATGCTTGAAGGATATTGTGTGTAACAGTTTGTCACACACATTCCAACACAAATGGTTTCAGCACTATCCATGAGCATCAAGCACATCTGTTCACACCAGGTTTGCATCCATCCTTGTGTGCAAACCCATGCTAAGCTATAGGCTCTTTACTTTCTTCTGTTCTGCATAAATACCTAAATTCCCCGAGAGACCTATATGACTTACAAAATAATGATTTTAATGTCGCTGTTGCCTTTGGCCTCTGGATTGTGTTTGCATTTATGGAAAAACAGAGAGTCATGTAAACTCATGTGTGTGTTATTTCTGGAGCCGTCTCTAAGTGCAGTGATCAGATATGATCGCTTTATGCAACTGTTGCTAAGGATGGTTTCAGTGGCCAGTGTGGCCACATAGACATTTTGGTAACACTTTCTATGAACCCAATATTCATAAAGCATTATAAACAGGGGTGCACATAACTGGTACACAGGTATGCATGCGCAACAAAAATCATGTGTAAATGCCACCTGTGCATAATGCCACCTGTGTTACTATGCACCTTTGACCGATCATCTAACCTTGCTTGTCAACTACTGTCAGAGATGTCCAAAAAGTAACAGACATTAACCAGCTTCTTTGATATTTCGCCACCTACAAAGAAAAACCAACTGGAGCCAGAGCTGAAGAAAAGACTTTTTTCGAAAAAGTGGCTTCAAGATATGCAGTGGATTGAAACTAACAATGGGCGCACTGAAATGTGGTGCAAGATTTGTCGCTTACATTCACATCTAGGATGTGACAAAACAGGTGTATTTTATACAGGTTCAAGGAATGTCAACCATTCTTCATTTGACAAATATGAAAATAGCAAGAAGCACATGGATGTAGCCCAAGCCATAGCTAATAACCGAGCTAGCCGAGAAGAGATGTCCAGTCGTCCACGTACCAGATGGCGAAACAAACTGAATGAAGAACAGCGGCAAACTCTGTTTAATATTTTTCTCCTTGCCTTCCATAAAGCTAAACATGCACGTCTTCCTACTCTGGAGATATTCCTTTATTGAAGTGGATAGGAGTGAATGTCGGAGGTGCATAGCATTCACGTGAAGGGGACACATGGATAATGCAGAGGATCGCTAACACCATCAGCGGGTGTACTTTTTGATGGATCTGAAAAATCCTGTCATCACAAAAACTGGGCGCTGACCTAACCACGGAGGCCATAACAGATGGACTTGTGAGCCTTTTTTAGGACGCAGGCTTGGGTGACGGGGCCACGGGGTGCACATTGTTTCTAATGCTGATGCTGACAAAGACAAGACAAATTTACTCAGGGGGTTAATTAAAGAGTTTGAAGTTGAGTTTGACTCCCTCAAGTCATATGAGAATTTCTTAGTATTTGATCTTTCAGCATGATCTCAGGAATGCAACACAACAGGTAAACTGTAACTGTAACAGTTAAACGGTAAACTTGCGACTTGTTTGTGAATCAACTGTTGTCTCACTCATGACAGTAGACAAAAAATACAATACAGACTATAGCCTTCCACATCATTTTAGTGTCATAAGCACAATGTAGGGAAGATTTCACGCTAAATTAATTGTGACGTTTATAATCATGATTAATTGTAAGCTCGATTAATTGTCTCATCCCTAGTTGGGTCTAAAGAGTTAAAGGACAGGCCAAGTTCAAGCTAGAGGGTGTGTCTTTCATTTCAGCATATCTAGCCCCCATTTTATCAACAACATAAACATTACATTTGGCTACAACAATGATAAAGAAAAATATTTGTACCTACAAGTAATCTTTTTACTAATGTACTAATGTACTTATGTACTTGGACTACTCTGCAACTTTCACTTGTAGTAAGTGAGGTGAAGTAATATTTGAGCAGGAGTATCTTTATTTTCATTCAAGTAAAGGAACTGTGTACTTTGTCTGCCTCTGTCCATGAGTGGTGAGCACACACACACATATACATACAGAGAGAGAAAGGAAGAGATAGATAGATAGATAGAGAAGTAGAGAGAGAAAGAGAGAGCAGGACGTATGAAGGATCCTAGGTTCTGAGGGTAACACATGAAATTCACACAGTATAATAGGGTTCAGGTAAGTTACCATAAAACCAACTTAGCATACTGTGTGCACAACCTATTTACCCCAAAATTCACTGTATTTTCATATATAGTAATAAACAAAGTACTTTCTCCTTACATTAGAGTGTTTGACTCCAAAAGCATTTCAGACTTTAAATTTAAAACAGTACAGTCTGCAATATCAAAAAAGAAATGTTGTTCAAATGTTCAACTGAAAGTCCCTTCCATCCAAAACGGCACTAAAGAACAGGCTACGTTAGCCCATCAAACCGTTCCCAAAATGAACGTTCAGTCTCTAGCACTTTGGTGCTGGCTGACAATAGTGGAGAGTCTCATGTGGCAGGGGAATACTCACAAACCACACCATCAGTGCTGCAGGAGAGGGAGAGCAAGGTGAGGGAGAGGGAGGGAACGTGAGCGTCAGAAACATGAAAGGCTACTGCCATAGAAGTGGAGCCCACTGGCTCTCCTTGTACACTGAGCCAATGTCCTCTCCTCTGGAGACGATGAACTAACTTTATGGTAAGTATAAACTTGCTGAAAAGTTAAGTTACTATAGAAGAAATTCCTCCTTATTCTATGACGTAAAACATTGTTTTTTCACACGGTCTTGAACATTGATTGATGCTCCTCTTTGACTCTCCAACTGCAGTCCTTTTCATGAGAGAAAACTAAACTTAACTTGTTTTAAACTTCAACATAAGCATGCAGTGTCCATGAAGTTTGTTAATACTTTCTCTCTGTAAATTTCACCAATGTAAATCCATGCACATTACCTGCAACATAGTACCGCCACACACACACACTCTCCATTGGCCAATGCAGCACCCTAAACAGCTGGTGATTGGCTGGCCTGCTAGAAGTGGTCACCCTAATAAAAGTAAAGTGCATAAAATGAAATATATCCATACTCAAAGTGTACCCCCCTACATTAGGATATTTCTTCTGTTGAATGCAGTATGAGGTACTGATGTCAGATGTCAGATGTTTACAAGACAGGTATAGTTTCACAGCAACAAAAATGTATTTTACATATAAGCCATTCACCCGAAGATCATGGCTGAGGTGGATTTTAATTTCCTGTACCAATCACATTCTTATCCTGACTTTTAAATGTCACTGATAGTTTTTTTTCTTAATCACATTGTTGAAATTCCTTTGTCACTTTGGGGCAGGACATTGTGTTCGGTAATGATATTCTATCCCTTCTCGCTGACCGGGGAGCCAGAAGCATACTTGCAATGTAATCAGAAGTGTCCTTTTGATGGAAATTAGCATAATATACTTCTCGGCCTAATTCAGTTTATCATTTTGATATGTCATTGATCATTTAATAACATCAATATTAAAATGTAGCCAGGCAGCAGTAAGGAAAGTGCAAACCACACTAAACACAGATCTGGAAAGGCAAAATGTATTTTGCTGCTATTTTCCGCAGGTCAAGGACTCAAAAAATGTCATTCATAACTGAAGGGAAAACCACACATGTTTATATGCTATGTAATTACACAGCTACTACCAAACAAGGTTACATTGTATGTCCATGTAATAATATAGTAATTACCTCTCAGCTACCTCTCAGGGGACATTAAATGAATGTTGGCATCTCAAAAGCAGTTGTGTAGGTAATGAGTGAGATCTGAGGGAAAGATTGGACAACTTTAGCTCTAGACCCCACTTGAAACAATAGTCTGGAGTCAATCAACCCATAACACTGCTGTTTGTGGTTGGTGAGTGCTGTTGGTATTTGTTAAAATTAAGACTGAATAGTGAAACAGCAGCCAGCGCTTACTGATGAGGGAAGAAAACGATTCAGTTTTGTTTTCCTGTGCCTCATTCATTTAGTGTTAGCTGCTAGTTCACAAATGTGCTCTGTATTGTACCAAATCTTGTTGTTCTTATACTGCCAACAGCAATGTGTTGCTTCAAACTACAGGGATATGGGTTGCTTAACTCAAGAGTTTTTCTCCACGGCTGCCTCAGTCAATAAAGGTTTTCCATTCTATTCTATTCCATTCTATTCTATTCTCCACATTTCTTCTATAGCTCCCTGTGTAATGCTACACAGGCACCTGGAAACTGGTAAAAGCTCTAAGAATCTCCTTAACATTTACATGGTACAAGGAAACACAGAGGCGTGTTTATCACAGGAGGGAGCATTTGGAGGTCACAGGTTAATATGGGATGGTAGTGACAGATGGTGCTCCATGGAGCTCTCTACGCATCACGTAAAATCTCCCACCTCTAAGTCCCACGTTTCATGCCCGGCCTAGTTTGTACTGCATGCAAGGAATGAATGGGTTACATTCCACAAGAGGAAAGGCCATCAAAGAGTGCATTTAGACTCCCCAGGCCTATCTACAGCTTGAGTAAAAAACAAATTACAGAGCCACATCTCAGCAATGTTAATAGTTTTGGTTTTAGATCAGGTTAGAGACGTGATGCAACCTATTAAAGAAAAGGAGTATTTGTGTGTGTGTGTGTGTGTGCTTGTGCGTGTGTGGATGTGTGTGAGTGTACCATGTGGGGAAAACAAGGCATTGAAATGAAATGGAGCACCAGAGACAGACAGAAAAGCAGAAAGGATTTTTCTTTTGATTTACAAGCGTCGTGTCTTCCCTTCAAAGAGCTGGGCCGCGTTGTGTACCATCACCATGCCTTGTCACTTAGCCACCTGATAACTGATGTACCATCCCGCTCATAACCAGAAACTATCAGTCTAGGACTCCAGCGGCAGCCCTGCTGTTGCCGTTGGCTCTCAAGTAAATTACAGCTGAGATATACCAGAGGAGCCGCAAGCCTTGCAAGCAGCACGCAGGCAAGCCGCAAAGCCCCCCCCCCCCCCACACACACACACGTACTTGTTGAACTACTAGTTGAAGTTGCAGAGCCTTCAAAGAACACTCTTATTAAAAGGGGGTTGGTGCGTGGGGATGGGGGTAAGGCATATTAGGCTTTCGCTGGAGATTTAGCTGATACTGCTCTGCTATGTGACAGGTGTTATCATTTAAATTGGAGCCATTGCCACACATTCCCCTATTCTGTTCCTTCTCTCCTCTAAGCCCTTGGAGAAAATTCAGTGTTTTTCCTCTCCTTCTGTGTATGAAGGATACCACATCTCTCCTTCTCTCTCTCTCTCTCTCTCTCCTTTCTTCAATCTCTCTTGCCCTCTCTCCCTTGCTCTCACTCACTGGCTTAATCACATGTTTTAACGACCTGCTTGAAAAGCCAGTGAGCAAATATTTTGACACGCTTTGTTCAGTGCACACTCAGTGAAGTCAGTGCATATTTGTCCATTGGCTTCCAGACATTGGTAAGATATAATCTGCTCATCCATTTTCTCTCTGTCCTCTCTCTTCTCCCTTTCTCTCTCTATCTCTCTCTCTCACTACGCCCTCATTTCATTCCTTTCTTCCCCAAAAGCCTCCCAAAGCCTCACCTCAACTCATAATATTTGATTGATTGATGAGTTGTAATTCATTTTTTTCAGCCAACTGGATTACATTTTTTGTACTATCCATGTCACAACATATTTGTACATCTGTATGTGTCACAGAGAAGAGGACAGAGGTAGAGACAGAGAGAGATGGTGTTCTTCTGGTGTGTGTGTGCGTAGGTGGGTTAGTGTTCACATGTGTGCGAGAGCCAGTGCTTGGACATGATCTAATTTGGTATTAATGAGATCAAGGGAAAGAGCAAATTGACAAGGGCGTGCTTGATGAAAGCCTGGACCAGGCAGGGCTCTGTACAGATCAGAGGAGCCTCTCAGACTCCATTCGCTGTCCTTCATTTCCTAAATTTCAAATGTCAATCAAACATGGGTAACCATGGAAACATATAAACTGTATCAAAACTCAGGTTCATAAATTATTATTTATTTAATTAGACATTAAGACATATGAATTTGATAGAGAAGAGATTTCATGGATGGACTTATTGCAATACATGGATGGACTTATTGCTTATACACCTGCAGCAATGGGTCTGAATGAAACACTTTAAATGAGTGATTAAGAGGTGTCTCGATACTTTTTGCCAGTGCAACAACAACAACAACAACAACATTATTACTGATGACAATGGGTCATGAGAAGCTCAAAGTTTGAAATTGGTGTCATTCTGTCCAGGTAATACAACTCTACCTTACTTGTGAGTCCACTAATGGGGGGAAAAAATGCTTTTCAAAACACTAAAAATCAAGAGCTGTGGATGTAGCTCAGATGTCTGTTTGATAAAAACAGTTCATCAAATGTGGAATAAATGTATCAGAGTAGCAGAAGGAGGCAATCTGAAAGACTAATACAACACTTGAGGAAAAGGAGAGACGAGAGGAAGCAAAGGGAGAGAGAGGGAGAGAGAGAGAGAGGTGGGGTGGATGCATACTGAAAGGTAAAATGCTGGAAAACTCCTTCCTCCTCATGAAAGCCCAGGGCACTGCTAATTGGTGCTCCTGTCACTTTGGGGCATTGAAGAGGGCATTTACTGGATCAGAGATGGCGTTTCAAGGTGTGGGATTTTCAAAGGGCCCGCCATATGCTGCTTGTATCATTTCAGCAGCAAAAAGCCTGCCAAGTGGACAGATGTAGCCAAGATTATACATCTTGAAAAGCTGGCAGTGGTCAAATATATTTTTTCTTTCCTTTTTCACATGCTCCTCTCAGTCTCTTAGGGAGGAGAGGCCATTGCTTTATGTGGCAGAATGGCCACTGTGTGGAGGGCCATGCCAGCTTTTGGGGTTGCCAAAGGGATGAGGCATGGGTGTGGGTGCGTGGGTGGTTGGTTGGGTAGATGACTGTCTTGATTACTGTCCCCAAACATGCGGCAAACAGATGGGCCTTGCCAACAGGTGCATAAAACTACACATTAGCGCACTGAGTACTCGGCTCAAGTATACAGGGACAGGCCCTCGTGAATGAAAGCCTCAATCAGCCTAATGTTTCTGATGTGGTTTTGACTGTAGGCCATTGAAAAGGGATGATGGGGGCTCTTTTTAAATTCATTTTCCTGGAATTTTGGTTTGCACTTAAAAAAGAAGAAAGGAAGCGGTGTAACTTGATTGTATATTGAAGTCAAACATCAAGTTAGCCTATGCAAATCAGTGTGTCATGGCCCAACTCTGTTGTAGTTTCAAACACCATACCATGTGTGGTGCTGCATTAAATACAACACAAAGCATTAGAAGAGCAGCACGTGCCTGCATTCAGAAAACTGCATTGAAGAAAACACATACTGGACCTCTTTCAAACAAACAAACAAACAAATGAATAACCATAGCTCTGTTAATGGATTTACACAAATATCAGATGCCCTATAATGTTAATGCTATATATTATCATTAGGAGTCAATGTACACGCTAGGTTATAGTAGAAGGAGGTTAGAAAGTCATTTATAAGGGGAGCGGCTATGTAAATCTCACCAGTTCAGCCATTTGTGTCAATCATCTCTGTGTCACTGGGAACCATTCATGGCAGGTTAAGTCAATCCTAATGGCTGTTTTTATGACCATTAATGCCACTGGAGCATGACGCCTAAGAGCCACAAAAGCTGCTAATCCGGTTCTTCATTGGAGAGAGAATCCATATGTTGTCCAAAGTGGATGGCAAATGCTATTATCTGTCTGTTGCACTGCAGTCACTCTCAGAGCATATTTACAGTCAACACAAGCAAGCCATAGTGCAGCTGATAGATAGACACACATTTGGAGAGAGTGGTTTCTCCCTTTCTTCGCATGCAAACTGAGAGCCCTGCGTTCCCATGCCTGTGTTTCAACCCAGCTAAATTTGGTTTCATTATCATATTATTTGCTTGTCTGTCTTCAGGGAGAAGCCTAGAATGTGTTAGTTGCTTTTGGTGATGGGTAATTACTGTAAGATTACTACCTCTGCGTTGGGCCAGAGGTTGATGGTGTATGAGCAAGGCTAGGCGTCACGACATGGCGCGTCATTAAAAGCGGTGTCGTGTTGGCGTCAGCCCTCTGCTCAAGCACATACTGGAGTCTTCCCACCGACCGTTTCATAATTGTTCAATGCTTATAATTTGTGCAAATGCCTCGGGACACATGCAAAGCAAACACATCCCCATGTCCCGCTTTTTACTTCCTCATTTGTGTATTTGTGAGCCTCAATTACTGATAAACACAATCTTAAAAAAAAGAGAGAGGAAGAAGAAGACAGAAGAAAAAGAACAAAAAAAAAGTATCCCGGGGGGCACTGCCAATTAATTTTCCCATCCCAGAAGAAGAGAGTTCATTAGAAAGTGAGGAGGCTTGATTTTCGACATGAGTGCCGGTGTCACTTTGCCTAGTGCTTCTCTCTGTTTGCGTCTCTTCCGAGACGATGAAGTTCCATAATGCGGTTATTATGGTAATCATGGGTGGTCAGGCAGGAGGCCTTCGGGCTCTGGAGATACCTGCGGAGAGGTATGGATCTAATTGATGCCCTGCCATCCTGAAATTGATCTGTTTACGTTTTGTTTTGCCACCCCTAATCAATATGCAACTAACACAGAATCTACTTTTCTCCCCGACCTAATTGGATATGTATGGATTAGAGACAGAGAGCAATATGGAGACAAGCCTCTTGGCGTAGAGATTTAGAACACAGACACCTCTGTGAGTATATTGTGGGTGACTCCTTTCATTACTGTCATTGGGAAAGGGAGTCCCTCTGAAATCAATGTCCTCAGATGACCTGTGGTTTGGTTTGATATGCCTGGTATAACATAAATGTAACATTATAATGCATCACATGATGAATGTGTATGGAAAATATGCATTCCTCAACTGCAAACACACTCACACAAACAACACACACACACACACACACACACAGAGAGAGAGAGAGAGAGACACTATATATTTCAGCCTAAGGAGGCATGCAAGCTTGCATGACTTGTACTATGTTGAAGACAAAACATATTGATGTGCTGGTGTGTGTTCTGTTTTGTTTTGTGTTATACACAGACTTCAGACTACTTGTTTGTGTTTTGATATGGCTTTAGGCACATTTCTGTCATCCTCCTGTGTAATCATTAGCCAGTGAGATTCCCCTGGTGTAATTCTGTTTAAAGAGACTTTGAGAAGAAGAGAGATGGTTAGAGTGTGTGTGTGTGTGTGTTTGAGAGAGAGAAAGAGAAAGAGAGAAAAAATACTACTAGTAATAATAATAATAATACGGTAAAGCTAAACAGAACTAAAGGAGGTAAGCTCTTTGAAGAAGAAGTGATTTTGAAGTGGTCATGAATGTCATTAATTTAGTTTTTCTTGATTACTTTGATGCAGCCTTCACTTCAGAATCCACGTTTTCAAATCAGTTAATGTAAAAGCCTAAACAGGAGCACTCTGCCCCAAATCACATATTTTGTCTGCAAAAGGCTCTAATGGTGGCAAAACATTTAAAATATGCAGCTATGTCTGTGCCAATTGCCTGGTTATTCAATGTATGAAAATGAACCAGAATGTTACAACATACAATTTATTTTTTCCTCCTAAACTTGGTATTACTTGATTGCTTTGAGGCAGCCATCGCTTCAGAATCCACTTTTTCAAATCAGTTAGCACTCTGCCCAAAATCACACATTTTGTTTGCAAAAGGCTCTAATGGTAACAAAACATTTAAAACAAACAGCAAAAGCAAATCTCTCCTTCAGACACTTATAACACAAAGGATGACAAAATGCAAAACTTTGCTTTCATAATAAGCAGATTCTACCTTAGGTTTTGCTATGTCTGTGACCTGGTTATTGAATGTGTGAAAAAGAACCAGAATGTTACAACATAAATAATTTTTTTTCCTCATAAACTTAGAGTAACTGTCATTGACATGCAAGACACATAATAAGCACATAGGCAAATAAACTGCACATTACAGTATACTTTCCAGTTTTCATTGACCTCCCTTTTTCATCAAAACATGGATACTTTCACAGTTATTCTATATGATGTTGGCCTCTTTGACCAATCCTTGCAAACAGCAAACATCAAAGGTGGTTTCCTATATGCATGAAGAATGATTGTGGATTGAAGAATTATGGAGGAGGAGATTTACACACTGACATAAATAATCTGTATGTCTGCAGACAATGTCTTTTTGGCTGTGAAGAGACGCTTTCCAGTTGTAGAAGCTAGTAATTCAGTGTAGTTTTTTGTGTTTTCCATGTTAAATGTTTTGAAAAACTTGATGAGAAAACGGGCTAACACAATTGGAAGTGTTCGGTTCGCCTGTGCTAAGAAAAGGAAGATGAAGATCAAGGGATCCCAGTTTCATTAAGTGCTTCTCAGCAATCAAGAAAAACTGTAACAGTAACTGAGAATGTGAGCAGAGGCAGAAAATGGGAGTGTGTGTGTGTGTGTGTGTGTGTTTGTGTGTGTGTGCATGTATGTGAGCTTGTTTGGAAGAAAGAAAAGTGTGTGCGTGTGTGTGTGTGTGTGTGTGTGTGTGTGTGTTTGTATTTGTATTTGTGTTTGTGTGTGTGTTTAAAGGACAGATGGAAATTGTGTGTGTGTGCACGTCAGAGAGAGAGAGAGAGAGACTATGAATGAGTGAGTGAGAGATGAGATCTTAGCGCCCCACCACCCCACCCCCCCAAGCCTAATTACATCTTCCATCACCACTGATGTCAGGCAGCAGAACCTCTGTGCCGGCCTCACATCTCCCCATCCACTATCCAGGGGATTACACTGCCACCGTGGCAACCACTCTCCCCCTTTCATTCCACCATTTGATTTCATCTCTCCCCCACCGCAACCCCCACCCCCTCCCCCCTTGGCTCCAAATACCCAGAAATCCCAGTCCGCCTTGAACTCTCCTTGTGTCCTGCTGATTTGCCTTGATCAATTTGCTCTCTGAACGTGTTTGTTTATTACTTGGCACAAGCTAGTCCAACTGCTAGTCTAACTGTACATGTTTCCTTGCTTTGACTTGTCCTGTCACAGACCTCTGCCACCAATACAAAACAGGCTCTAGACCGGCTCATGCTGTAGATGTTGAACCAGATAGCTTCTCAAAAATGTGTTAGTTTGAAGCTGGAACCACTAATTAGTTGTTGTTGTTGTTGTTTTTCACATACAACCTACATTAATTAGAATTAAGGAAGCTAACGAAAAAAAAAATTCTGTCATTTTGAGGGGAACACTGTCACATAATTATCTCCGACACTCTTTGTTGGTGGCATGTCCTTGGGTTCTGTTCAAAACTTATGTCGCTAGTTCCAAATAAAATGGAATAAAAACAACCCTTTCTGTGATGGTCAGAAAACATTCTCATTGGCCAGGTGCCACGAGCTCCCATACATGCCACCCCCCTCCACACAGGTGTGGCTCCCTTGTTTGCTCTTCTTTCAGTAGGAATCATGTGCTATTGGCACTGATGATCTGCTCATTTCTGTGAGTAAATACTGAATGAGCTCGCAAGGATGAAGAGTGAATTTGAAGTCACCCACGGAATGGATTTGACTGTGTACCCAAACTAACCTTTGCGGTTGACACATATTGCCACAAACACTCTTCCTTTGCCCTATTTCATCTCCACTCTCTTAAGCTCTCTTGCAATGTGATAGTGAATTTCATTATCAGACTGAAGGCGACCCTTTTGGACCGTGCGTCTGGAGACAGAAGGCTTTACCTTATGACAACATTTTCTCTGGCTATGTTTGCTGCATCTCAACTATACAATGAAACCCTGCTCTCTAAAATACAAGACACACTACTGTTACTACTGTGTGAATATCTCTGTATTTCCTGAGAGCTGGAGTGGGAACAGGGAGTTGTGGAGGTGTGAGAATGTCTTGAGTATGTATGCGTAAAAAGGTGTTGTTACCTGGAGCTTCTCAAGAGAGCAGCTCGATGTATATCTGCAGGTGTGAAAAGGATGTTAAATCAGTACGTTACTGTGGTTGTAATGTCATCTTCAGGTGGTCATAGATTTATAGCATCTTAGAGCGCTGGCAGTGCTTTTCACCTAGATGTACCTCTATGAAGGAAAAGTATTACTCTATCACCTAATTTAGTCCATGTCCCAGAGGTTGATTCCCGATACAGATAAAAGATAAAAGATTCCAGATGACTAAAGTAAAATCTGTGTCGGTTATTCTGGTGAGTACTGCTTTGAGTCTGTGGTGAAGCAGTTAATCTGCAGTGTTCAGTGAAAATTGGACTACGACCTGTGAATTCAGACATGAACACCACAGTGATCAGAGGAGCCATAAAAGACATCAGAATGATGGAGGCTACGGATGCTTGATTTTTACTAGATAGCAAAAGCAATTAGATAGCAAAACAAATGAAACCAATTATATGCTCTGTTATAGTAATATTTAGTTTCAAACAGACCAAACATATTTGGCAAGAAAGAGGACTACTATTTCTATAAAGTGCTATAGTATATTTTGCACATCACAACACCTCATTATATAAAGGCCAATCTTACAGGAATATACACAAGGTAGGGTACATGCTGACAATTTGTTAGTGCATGACTGCATGCTTATCTCTATTGCATTGTATATCTATCTATCTCTAGTGCATTGTATATCTATCTATCTCTAGTGCATTGTATACCTAACAAATACACCATTCTCCTTTCTGTCACGTGCTGTCCTTGATTAGACACACAAACAAACCTTGTCCCCATTGCTTCTGTGCAATGCTTTTTTTTTCTCTTCCTCTGCCTTGGGTATAGCCGTATTATCTGGCCTTCACCATCTGACAGTCCTGATAAAGAGTAGCCATCATGATGCCGTTGTGGAGCCTGAAAGAGCATTTACGTGTAAACAATTGATTGGAGAGACTCCTCTCATCTTCACTTCTCATCGATTAAGGAATTCAATTTGTCCAAAGAAAAATGGCATTTCACACTTTAATGCCCTATATATCTGGTCTCGGCACACTGTTTCATCTCGTTGTTACTTTGGAGTCCACTAACGTCTCC
Source organism: Tenualosa thibaudeaui (assembly GCA_027481765.1). Taxonomy (NCBI): domain Eukaryota; kingdom Metazoa; phylum Chordata; class Actinopteri; order Clupeiformes; family Clupeidae; genus Tenualosa; species Tenualosa thibaudeaui. The sequence continues at coordinate 6,733,585 of JAIFZK010000012.1, read as the reverse complement.
TCAGCTGATTTTATGGATGTTGAGCTGCCTCCATTTTGGGCCCATTTCAACTGACCCCTTAGGGTCATTACTGTCACTGTTCAAAAGCAAATACATCAGCCAACCCAATAATTGGCCACACAGCTGGGCAGATAAAACACATTTTGTTTGCAAAAAAATGTTTACTTTATTTCAATTCATTAGAAAGTCATACAATGTATGGAACTCTTTGGTTCATTTCCAGAACTTGCAAACTGAACTGCCAGAACTTGTGCAGACATACATACACGAGTAATTAAAAAACAGACATTGTTTCAGATCAGTTAACACTGTAGAACAGCTTCAAGTGTCATTGACAAAATGAAAATTCCACATTGCAATTCCATCATGTCAGTACATGCCCTTGTGTTGTCAATGAATTAATGCAACCACAGAAGTGTTTTCACACTCTTACTTCACAGTTCATCTCTCATCTGTCAACTGCCACTTATCACACGCATTAAGAGTAACAAACTCCTCCATCTGCAACCAAGGTGAGAGGTTCACACTTGACTCAGAGTTACAAGTCAAGTGTGACACAGAGCACTATCGAGATGATACAAACACTGAAATAAATTGGTCAACTCATTTTTGTATTCAGGATTATCAAATGGTAATAAAGACAAAGACAGGCATGAATCATTAACCAATTGTCTGTCATGATGCTCATAATAATGGTTGTCCGATGATATCAAAATAATGACATGTCCTTCAAAAAGTACCTTTACTCCATTGTTCACAGTGATGAAACTTGCTATAAGGAAGAATATAGCCATGATAAAACATGTATTACAGACAAACTATTCAACCACATATATGCTAACCTATCGTATCTACAAGCAACATCACTTTCTTTAGCAGTTGTGGTCAACAGCAGACAGTTAGCAGTAAAACACCATTTTGCGGTGCATCCCAGTTCCGTCTCACAGGAAACAATTGATACACGATCCATTCCCATCTGCAGAGAGTAGGTTACTGATTTACTGCCAGCATTGGCAGATATATTGGTGGAACTGTCATATGATGAGAGGCAGAGGCAGGCCTCCCACTTGTTTCAATTGTGTGTTACAGGGTAGGCTTGGCTTATGTGAAATGCCAGAGAAAACACTCACTGTTTGTGATGAGAGCATAACTGAGTGTGAATGATTAAATTAAAATGGGGTGTTTTTGTGCATGTTTGCCTGCATGTGGCCTCCAATACAAAATAAACTCAGGTGTTTTGAATGCTAGTTTATACTGTCTTTCATTTTCTGCAAATATGATGTAGCTAGATTAAAAACAAAACAAAACAAAACATCAAAATGGCTGCTTTTCTGCAGCTTGCATAAAGCGCTGGTTGTCTAATCAGTTCTGGTGACTGTGCAGAGAAAAAGTGTTGAATCAATTAAAGGTAATATGAGTCACATCACTGATTAATAGAAAAACATATCCGCTTCCACAGATATTCAGGCATCACATGTGTTAATTAAGGACACAAGTTTGGAATTGAAATTAATTAACTCAGTGATATGCATGACTTAGAAAACAGTTTGGTGTAAATTATAAATCATTAACCACTACAGGTTGCTTTTTATTTGTGGAAATTAAATTAACATTATCTGATCTTATAATTAATATTATAACAAAAAGGACTAATAATTTCAATCGAAGTGTCCTTATGAAAAACATTACCTCTTTCTGCTTATAAGAGTACCAACAGAAAGGACTCCAAAGACTGCAGTGTAAAAGTGTTCCCATGTTTTTCAATCCCATCTCTACTTTTCAACCTATTATCATTTCTTGCAGCTTACAGCTTCTCTTTGTTATGGGGTATACATGTGATTTTCTTTTTAAGGTACAGGGTTGCAGAAAAGAATTACAAGGGACTAAAACTGTCTTAGCATATGCTAGCTACATGTAATTTGACATGGTAGGCTACACATGTATAAAGACAAACTTTATAACTTTCATGCTATTTTTTCATGCTATTATTTCTGAAAGATCAAATGATGATGTTGCTCAGCACAATTACGTGCCATCAGTTCATCAGGAATTATATACAAAAAGAACCTGTTCTGTCAAGGCAGAATCCAGCTATGGCTCCTTGCTTCTACATCCTGGCTGTGCTTCTCTTTTTTACAGTTTTGTCAGGGCCAGAACACATAGTCCATTAATGAGACAGTGACAGGAGCTTTGAGCTTCCCCTAACTTCATCGAAGCAGGGATGAGAAAATAATTAGAGTGTTGGACGTCAGGACAGATTAGTCAGTGGTGTACCTGTGACAATTACAAGTGGCACCACACAGGTTTCCCCTGAAATGCTGTCTGTTTCATGACTGTGCAAATGACATTCAAAATGTCCTGGCTGCTATTTTGAAACCTTGTGATATGCACAGTGTCCATCACTCAAGAAGTAAAGACAGGATAAGACAAAACAAGACTTAAAGATTAAAGGTGCCCTGCCATACATCTACAGGGTATTTTAAATTGTTCTCTGAGGTCTCTAAATATGGTATGTAACTTTAGTTGGTCTGAAAACCGTACAAGGAGACCGTAACAGGGTCCTCTGTAACCTACTGAAATAGCCCTTGAGTAAAGCACCTTGTTTATCCACTTATGATAATAAGCTGTGCTCTGATTCACTGCTGTAGGCTAGTTTGTCAGTGTTGCATGTCTCTGATGACAGGTTTAGTGAATATACTTACTAGTGGTGGGACTCGATTAAAAAAAAAATCGAATTAATTAGTCTTTGTAATGAATTCATCTCAATTAATCGCATATCAATATTTCACACGAGAAGCAACATCTTTCAATTTTAATGGATTTTGGTATATGAATTGTGGTGACCTTTTGTTGAACTCCCCAGACTTGATCCTGCCAGCATCGTGCCTGGTTCATACAAGCCAACATAACCAGATAACTGCTTCGTTATCCAAAAAGGTAACTGCAGCCATTTGTCCCTTAGCTCCTGTTATTTAGGTATAAAACTAAAAATGAGGGTGTTGCTGTTTTGCCTGTTATCTTCATTTAATGGATATTTGGTGATCTGGCATAGTTAGGATTCTGTGGGGCAGGCAAAAACAGGAGAGCACTGATTAGGCAATGATTCAGCATTATCCGCCAATGGCTTAGAGATAGGCAGGTTAACGTAACACAGATAAACTTTTCATATTGGCCTGATTTCTGCGTTTCTTTCTTTTCACTGGCTGTTCCAAACAGTGAAGATAGCATCACATTTTTACATGCACCATATAACACAAACCTATATAGACCTATGATTTAAATGTTTCATAAAAAATTATAGCTTGAAGGTAATTATCATCTTTTGCTACCTTGCCTACACTCAAATGGGAATGTGTCCAATTGTTCCGGGGTCCACAAATACTGGTCAGTTCTGTGAAGTGTTAACTATACACACTTACCCCTTGCACAGTAAAGTGGCATTGGAAGTAGACTTCATAAGATATTCATTTAATTTTAGATGTGACATGATCAGGTAACAGGTTTAAAACAAAAACAGCTATGTTGCTTTGAGACCGTTGGACTTTTATTTTGATAGGTTATCGTCATTCTGTCTTCCACATATATGAAAGGTTGGGTGTGAATGTTGAGTCATGAATGCTTTGTGAGCAATTTATGGCATCTGCTTTGAATGTGTTATGTACCCAACAGTCACGGTTAATGTACCTTTTCACTGAAATAGATATTCCATACATTTCTGTCTTTGCTTCTTTTTTTCTTTTTTTCACTTCCGATGGAACTTCTCTGTCCTGAAGTTTCTCCCAGGGGATGAAATGACACAGTTATGCTTTTTGCACAAAATGGTCAGACTTGTAGTGACCATTCATTAAATAAATAAATAAATAAATAAATAAATAAATAAAAATCAATGTAGACCTGAAAAATACCTGGGCAAAAAAAAAAAAAAATGTTATGACCTAAGACAACCAGAAGCATCTGGTATCTGGCTCAATATGACTCTTTGATCTCCCCAAACATCCTGAGAAGGTAAACATATTTCAGCAAACAATGTGCCACATCATCTGCACAACAGGCCTCAAAAGCAAACTTTTTGTCAATTGAAAACATTCCACATTCATTATTCCACTTCCAGAATGATCTACCCCGCTGTGATCACAAAGTGCAGACTGGCATAGTTATGCCAAAACTCAAGGGAAAAGCTACTCAAGGAACTCCAGCCCTCTCTGCCTTTCTGTGTCACTGTTTCTGTTTGTTCATGTAAGCATCTAAGTTTTAATTAATATACATTTTTCACACAGTGTAGAAAACTGTGAGTAAAACAAAGAATGATTGCTCTTTCTGTGTAGTATTTGGTTTTGATAGGACAAGTGAAAAAGACACGATGATAACTGACACAAATTATATATAGACATAAGTTCAAAAAGGTGCAATGCAAAAAGACAGTTGGTTTCAGTCTTGGGCCACATGACATCAAAGCTTGAAAGCTCCTTGCCTGCAGCATACTAATATGTTCTTATATCTTCATATCTCTCTGCATGCATTCCCTGCATCTCCAACGTGTTGTTTAGCGAAAGGTTAATGAGAGTGAAATCCATCAATACGTCTTGCCAGCTCGGTTGGAGGCCTCTGGATGCTTTGAGGATATTTGGAGACACCAGGGCTCGCAAATGATTAATAACCTGAGTCATAAGGCTCTCCATATTGGTTGCTATTTGCAGGGGATACGCAGCCATCTGTCTGAATTCTCTGTTGTCTGCAATAAGCCGGGCTCTTGTATACTATATTGCTTTTTCTGTGATCTAAATGTTGATGGAATTGCAAGTCGGCAGAGGTTCCTCACAAGTTAAAATGTGATGCTGGTACTGATCGATCCTTTTCCTCCCCCATTTTATGTAAAGCCCTCCTGTTGATTGAAGAACATGTATCACCATCTTATGCTGCATTAGTGCTGTGTCCAGAAGATGTTATTTCATTTTTTTTTGCTGTACAGAGTTTGTGCTTCTGGGGTTAGATAAAATGGAAAGTGTGGGTGTTTAATATACGCATATTAAATATAACAGAAGCAATACCCCAATTTACTGTGCAATCTAAAGTGAGTTATGCAACATATGCCAATGTCTGTCACAAGCCTGTCACACTCCTAAGAACACAGCAAACTCCTCTATCCCCTACTCAAACTTGGAACATGGAGACATATGTATTGTTAATGTGTTATTAAACCTTTATAACAAATATTATTATTTATGTCGTAAAACGTCTGTGTGTACATTCAAACAACATATCACACATGTGATATGTTGTTTGAATGTACACACAGAGTTGTGTGCTTTGTTTGACAAGACAAATTGGGACAACACAGAAGAAAGGCAAAGTGGCTTTTGCTCCACAAACTCTACAGCTCTCTCTCTCTCTTTCTGCCTGCCTGTCTGTCTGCAGTTTTCCTGCTCATCCTTAACTATGTTGTTAGATTCCTTCTGTCACCACTTACCCAATGTTGCTAAGGACATGGATGAAGAGGCTTTTGTAGACAGACCCCAAAATAGTCTCCCTTGTTCCATTCCTACTCGTTTTACTTTCTATCTTCATGGGCGCAAGCATGGGTAGAACTGGCAGCATTCCACCAGGTTTCTCTGTCCTTTCTATAGAATGTTCCCTCTTTCCTGTTGTTAGGCCTAATTATGCCCTGGACAAGGCAATCAATACAAAGAGAGTGAATGAGAGAGGGAGAGAGAGAGGGAGAGAGAGAGAGAAGGAGAGAGAGAGTGAAGTTCCACAGCTAGTTGTGAGTAAACCCCCCTCAGCCCACTCCTCTTCATCCTTCCCCCAGCTCAACAGCACTTGCACTCCCCTCTCCACCCAGGAAGCTCTCAGGCAGCACACATTAGGACCCCCACCCATCCTTCAAGTGTTCACCCCCCACCCCCACCTCCCATCAGTGTCCCCCCAGTAGTCTCCTGGAAGGCACACAAACAGCAGAAGTACATTATGCCACGCTCCAGGGACCGCCGGCGTGGCTGACCCTCCGTGTCCATGCCACTAAATGGGGCCTGAAAGAGAGAGTGTGCAAACCCCTAGACGACTCCCGTTGAGCGGACGGAGTGTAGCCAAAGTGGGCCATGTCCGACCGGGGCGGGAAGAGAGGTGCAGGGAAGGAAGGAAAGGGGGTTGGGGGGGGGGGGGGGTTGCTAAGAGTGCTACAAAGTGTTCTGTTGTCTGTGAGGATCACAATTCCCCACCGAACAAAACTGTTATCTCCCTCCACACACCCTATCACCAAACCCTATCCCACTCTCCAACCATGCACATGGCTGTCACAACATACTCAGCAGTGGCAACCTGTTACTTCCAGAGCTAGCACCTTGACCTTGAATGAGAGACATGTTTCGTAAGTCTCTCGACACTGAGGTTCTGTTAAGAATGAGAGGACTGCCTAAAAGGACTTGTCTACATCAACACTGGCTGAAGGTCGAGCTTTGCAGTGGTGTTTATCTTTCAGGGGCTGCTTCGAGATGACGCACACAATGGGGTTCAGCTCAAACACATGTCATTTGCACCTCTCGAATAAATTTCTCGAGTGGGCACACACTCATAAGACCTTTATTGGCACCATATTAACAGCAAGCTCACAGTGACCTCTAGGGAATGGCATTAGTGCAGATGTTATGAGAGATACTGGCAAAACAAAGCATTGCATGACTTGGTACATGACTTTTTTAGACTATGTAGACTATTTTGGTAAAAGCTAATATAATCTTTGTGCCAGAACGGTTGGTCAGTATCATCTAAGGAGTCTATCTCTCATGGAAAATTTTGTTAAGGCAAATGTTATTATATTATGTTATATAATTATGTTATATAAATAATTACACTAGGTTTTTCATTTTGTTTATGTTCAGCAGGCATATATTACAGGTGACTAAAAATCTTATATACCCCCACATGGGTGCATGGCAGGTGCATATTGCAAGTATATTATGGATGTCAAGTAACCACCGTCATCAATGTGAACAAAACCATGATTACCATGATTCTGTTTTGACCTTGATAACCCATTGCTAATATTTTGCTATAAATTACCAAGACATTGTCTTTTATATCCTTGGCAGTTAATTTCATTTTAGTACTTTCTGGCATGCAATAACTCACATGTATTGTAACATCCTCAGGGCATATAATATAACTAGATGTAGCGCTTAGTGGTATATAATATGACCACCACACACTGCTATATCCCACTCCTGGTGCCTTTACATGTCCACCAGCTCTCATACGGACATTATGATCACATTTACCACTGTCACCACCATCTCTGTAGGGCAAGGGGCTGGAATACACACAGTATACATTGTGAACATTTGATACTATCCATGGCAGCACCAAACATTATGTGGAGACGCACTGTGAACATGACAATCATTAAATGATTGATCATTACCTTTCAAAGAAAAATAAACAGTATTAAAATCACCCAATACTGCATTATCCGTGACCTTTAATTCACCATTTGGTATGTTTCTGTTTGAATTTACTTGCATATGGTAGATTACACCACTTCTTACGCAGTGGCTCTGGTACTCGCGGCTCCTTGGACTTTTCCCATGCTTTTTCCTTTTCATTGCATTTTTAATGGAAACATGACATAATTTTGAGCTGACATCGAGGTACTACATGTCTGCCAACTAGTGGACAGGAGTATAATAGAGATTTAACGCTATCATGAGATATCAAATAATATAAATAATGTTACAATATTGCGACTTTGCCACTTAAGAGGTGCCCATGAGCATGCCCACGAGCTTCATGTGGTTTGGTGTTTTAGTGTTCCAGGAACGGTCAACTGACATTTGACAGATTTTTTTTTTCTCACCTAATAGAAGGCTCTACACCACACACTAAGGGCCTACTGGGGCTGCATGTCAACCAAGTTTCAAGGGACCCGGTGTTTTGCTCACGGAAATTTTATCACAAGACAAACCACCAATTTTGCCATTTTTTGCCTTATACACATGTATAAGGGCTCATTGGATGCAGCACTTTGAGATGTATGTGCCACTAAAATTTTGTCAGTTGGGGAATTACAGTTCAGGATAATCAATTTAGCCATTTTTTGCCTGTCAATAGGTGGCGCTACACCACACATGGATGTGTAAGGGCTTGTTTGAAGCGGCTCCTTGAGACCTACGTAATACTCACATTTCGGATGTGAGTATTGTATATCATTGGATCAGGTAGTACAATTCACAGTTTCCCAACAACTGTCAGACCACCCTGTATTCTGGGGGGTCCACACCAGGAGGGGCGAGCACCACCCGAGGACTAAAAGCTACTACGCAGGAGGGAACCTGCCTGCAATAGGTCATAATTAGCATGGAATGCTTCACCAAATAGTGAACCAGCTACCAAAACACTAACTGAATGAGGCACAGAAACCCACTCAGTTTCATTTGCCCATGCCCAATTCAGTTAATGTTAGCTGCTGGTTTGCTATTCGGTCTATGTTGTATCAAACAGTGACCTCAAACAACAGGGCTATGGATTGAATCACACTGGATTTCTCTTTTAAACTAAGAAGTATCAGCCATCAGTCTGTCTCTCTCTCTCTCTCTCTCTCTCTCTCTCTCTCTCTCTCTCTCTCTCTCTCACACACACACACACACACACACACGTGCAATTCAATTCAGCTATTTTGCAGCATTTCCTCACAAGACTGGATACTTGAGCCATCAACCAAATTATTATTGACACAGAAGGATACCAGGATTCCTTACATTTCTGCACTGAAAAGAAATCTAGATTTTCTTTCAGATCCATTAACATGGATTTTTAAATGGATACTGCTTGAATTTACTTACAGTTACAGAGATCACTCCATAACAGAAGAAAAAACTCACCATAAGAGGGTACAAAGAACCAATGAAACATCTGAAAATTATTTTGCTATCTAGATAAACCAATGAGATTTGGTTATCCTTGTAGAATCTGATGTTAGAACTCCTGATAATGTAATAAAATATCCTCACAGTCTCTAAAACATGTAATGAACCCAATAATATAATAAATTCTCAATAATGTAATAAAGTGCATTTTCAATAATGTAAAAATTGCCACTCCAATATTGCAATAAAGTTTGTTATACATTATACATTATACATTATTGGAAGTTTATTATATTGTCTGGTTTAGCTTTAAATTTGCAGATCCTGATAATGTAATAATTTACCAATATTGCAAAAACTGTATTTGTTGGCCGCTAATTTCAGGGGTCCAGGTAGTGAAGCCGTGAAAACATCCACTTCTCCCTATCACTACCCTGCAACAAAGATACATAAGTATTAGAGGTCACCCCATGCAGTCCAGTCCCAGACTTGAACCCATAACCTCACAATAGCATTGCTGTCAATGAGAGACATAAAATCCTAAATTGGGTGTTATTTTTCGATTCTGGTGAGATGTAATGCTGGGTCACATGAAATGTGGTGAGCTAGGCTCATCGCGAGAAAGCTCTTTTGCATGACCTATTGGGAGACAAAAACATCAATATCTTCTGTTTTTCTTGTGAGCAGATTTCCATCAATCATTTGCAGGACACTGAAACATTGCATCCCATGAATCATAGTGCCCATGTTGCCTAGCATAGCATAGCATGTTGCATAGCATGTGAGCTATTTTGGTGTCCAGGGATTTCTTCCCCCCCCATGCATTCTTCCCCCCCATAGACAAAACACCATTTTTATTAAACTCCCCAATCATTACTGGTATGTCCAAAATTATTTTGGGGTATGTAGATATTGCAAAGTCAAATCAAACAAGCCCATAACCACTCATTTGTAGAGTAGCGCCACCTAGTGTCATACAAAATTATTTAATTCAATTCAAAATATCTTGTGACAAGAACATGTGGACTGCAAGGAATTTGATATGGAGAATCACTATGACAATGTCCAGGTGTGTTGTGAAAAATCGTTCAAGAGGGCCTCTCCATTCCTGGAAATTCCACTGTTCCCTAATCCCTAAGTCAATGTCAAGATCTAGTACTGCATCTCCATATACAGGCCAGTGGATAGAGAGACTGAATCCTTGAATGGGTCCACTGCTGGCTTTCCCTTTCAATGGCTTAATTCAAACATACCAGCTGAACATGTCTTGAGGTGTTAGAACTTCCATGTATTTTTGTTAATGAGAGTAACCAGAAGTAGTTCTAACAGCTTAAGACATGTTCAGCCTGTATGACATAGACCAATGTCCAAAAGTTTAATGTAGTGTGTTATTTTGTGGTTATTGGTTTAGGGATGGGTTTGTTCATGAACCTTGCTTGTACATGTAATTGCTAGATTTCTCCAGCTCTAAAGCGTTTTGTGTTTTTTTCATGTGTCATGCGTTTTTTTGCCCCCTGTCCTTATGGGTGACACTTACTATACCTTTTAGCAGTTATGTCTTTCATTAAACTGATTATAGTACCCAGAGGATGAAAGTCACCAAATGATGTACCAAGTTCATGTACTAAGTGTGATGTCAATACATGAAATACTTGGTGAGATATAAGCCTTTTCATGTGATTATAGCCACCCATCCCCCTCCTCCTAGAAGAAAAAGGTCACCAAATGTATTGCTTTTCCTTAGAATAGTCCCAAGGACATCTGGCACGTTTGGTTATGGCATGTGAAAGCTTTGCCAAAATATGCAGTCTTTTCTGGTTTGTTTGCTTGCTGCAGATTTTGATTGATGGGTGAACACATGAAGTGAAAAATCTGCTCGATAACTTATAATAATATAGGCTTGGTCTGAATACCATATGCACCAAGTTTCATGTCGATCTGACCAAACGTTTCACAGACGTGATGTGGAGTGTGCCAAATTTCACAACTTTTTACCATGTGATTCTACAAGTCATATTGTTCTATCTTGCTGCCATAAATTCCCATTGCAACAGAATAATAATAAGAAAATGAAGAGACACGGTAGGTGCCTGAGCAACTAATCCTCTGGGCCCCAAATGAAAAATGGACATAACCAAAGAGTATCCAGACATTTTTACCACTTAGTCCTAATAACTGGTGTCCTGCCAAAGCTGACCAACACTGACCAAAGTTATTACAATATGGGTAAATTATTACATTTTCAGGTTCTGAACATGCAAGGCTATCCTGATAATGTAATAACCTCCCATTAATATAAGGATTTATTACATTATTGGTAAGCGATTATTACATTATTGGAAAATGCACTTAGATTGTTATTACATTATCAGGTTTCATTAAATGTTTTATGGACTTATGAGGAAATTTTTCTTACATTATCAGAAATTATTACATTATCAAGAAGTTATTACATTATCAGACTCTACAATCCTCACAGACAGCTGTATGTTATTTCTAATCATCCTTTATCAACAAATGACAATCTCGAATTGTAAGACTCCATATTTTTTTGCAGCATGCTCTTCATAAATCTTTATTGATGTTCTCCATGCTGGTGGCAGTGTGCAGTGTAGTGTAGCGTAGTGTAGTGCAGTGTAGTGTAGTCAGTGACGGTCTGACTGGTCATATCTGGGAGTCTGGGCATTGAGAGCCCTGGCATGACGGGCGGGGTGGAGGCGGGCAGACGCGAGCTGGGAGTTAATTAGGCCGGGCAAACATCAACAGGCTCATCTCATTCTCGTTGACCTTTATCAGTGGCACTGGCATTCATGTCAGGCAAGCGCTGGCAGATCCTCCTCGTACTTGTCTTGGCCAGGCGACGATAAGCAAAACACATACACACACACACACACACACACACACACACACACACACATGCACACCCCTTATTAGGGTGTGCAGGAGGTTGCCCTATTGCCATGGTAATCTGGTGTTAATAAACAACATTGAGGGCACCTGAGAGGGATGTAAATCATTGAATGGAGTGTGTACGTAATCACACGTGCACATGCGTGCACACACACACGCACACACACACACACACACACACACACACACACACACAAACAAACAAGTACAATCATGTGACAGTTACGCTTACATTTAAGAAAGGCAAATAGTTTAGATGAGACGATGAGACCAGCATTCAGTCTCTTCTAAAAGTCTCTGTGGTTAAGAGGCAAATATCCTGTGTAAGAAACATTTCCAATAATGGAAAAGATGGAAGAGATCATGGAATATTCTAGTTTGCCAAGGCAGGCTCAATGCAACTAAAAAATGAAGCACAAGAAACCAATATAACATTTATATTTTCTCTGTTTCTTTGACCAGTTGGGGATTTTCTTTTATTTGTGTGAATTGTATGAAATCAAAAGAGTAGAAGACAATCAGTAAAATCACTTTCTTACACATTAAGTACTTTTTCAAGAAATGAGGGATGAATGAATCAAATATTTAGCAAGCTAGAATCTAATGGATCATATACTTTAACTCAGTTGTGATATGCAGGTTTTCTAAGAATTCATATCAACCTGTTAACAAGTCAACACTGTTGATATCCTGTTGCAAGTAAAACCCTGTATGAGGAGTTAATAAAATACAGGAACAGGAACACAAAATCATGCTTAGCAGTTTGCACATTTGGTAATGTTTTGCGGCCTAGTTTAACATGGGCAATTATTGCATTGCTAATTAGTACGAAGGCAATGACTGGGCCAGTTTCCTCCCTTTTGCTGTGAAAATACTCTTCCTCCTAAAATGGTCTTTGAAACAGAGACTAGTGCTTTTTTGTATTATATTTAGTGATTCTGGCAATTTGGACTGCTTGAAACAGGACATCTAATTCTCTAGGAGCTTACAGTAAGTTCTGAGACTTGACAACTTTGACAACTTGCCTGTTGCCCCCTCCAAGAGATCATAATTTGATACCAATTTAGGCTGTTTAGTAAAAATGTAGTATGTCTTCATGCATATGAGACAGAAATGGTATCTCTGTTCCAGTCTTTTTAGATACTGATCACTTCTCTGTGTCCTCTAAGCCCTAATTTTTTGGTGCTAGTCTGAAGGATACCCCCCCCCCCCCCTCCCTCCAACACACACAGCCACACACTCATGCATCATCTATTGGCCAGGCCACAGTGAAAAATCTGACCTTCAGTTTTTGACCGGATGCCGAAGCAGATCATTTGACGCATGAAAATGTCATCTGTCACGTAGGTCAGAGGAAGTCTGACATTGGATCATGACCCGTTGGGCTTCTGGCCAACAGAGCCAGACCTCTCAGGCCTGGTCCCCAAGGCTTGTCCATAGCACAATAGCTACAGTGTCTTGATGAACAAAACGCTCCAAGACGGGAATGAATGATCAATATTTTATGCAGAGAAATTTCATCTGTGAGTGTATGAGAGGCTTATTTGAGGAAGAATTACTGCTACATTGGGTAGGCAGTACACTCAAATTATTAAATAACCTAAATGTAAAGGACTATTAAAATACAGCGAGGAATCATGCCTACAGCAATCAAATCCCCACCCCCTGCCCCCTGCCCCTTCACACACACACACACACACACACACACACACACACACACACACACACACACACCACCAAGTCCTTCATTGAGAGCTCTTTTTTATTAAACGGTGATCGTTCTGCTAGCCTGCGTCTGTTGGTCTAGGTTTCTTGATCACTTTCTTAAATCTGAATCTGAGTCAAGATTGCTGGGGTCCTGAATCTGCATTTTTGCTAAGCCATGTGCAATATCAAACGAATGGCAGAAGTAAAATCCCACTGAACCCTAGAACAATAACTCTGTAAACCATGTTTTATTATGCATCAAACCAAGTAAAATATTAAAATTTCAGGCTTACAGATTTGATATAGTCAATTCCCAAAGAAGGCCCTTTGAAGACATATTCTCTATATCATAATGTACATGTCCTGTACACATTCTTCAGGCTTCTAGTGTCTGCTGCTTCTGTGCTGAAGTGTAGTCAGTTGTCATAGTGCCATCCCATGGATGAGTGGAATTAGCTTGTTATTTCCTCTGACACTGTCTGGAATTTAGGTGCACCGTCAGAAATTAATAAAGTTCTCAGCATTGCTTCCTGATAAATGTTAACAGGGATTAGGCAAATGACTGCATGGTCTGGGATCCCATTGGTAATTTAAGTCATAAACATTTTTTTTTTTCCAGGGAGGTTGTGGTGTGTCAAGTCAGAAAGACCTGCCTGTTTTACTGAGGTTAATAAACTTAAAGCTCAGAGGGATTAAACAGAACAGGTATCTGATTAAAGTTCACTATTTCAGATAATATCAGCATACCTACACAAACAACAGAATGTATCATGAATATGAAATATGAAGAATTATGAAATTAATTCTGATACAAAGAAGCAACAGTGAGTTTGGGTGCTGTGGAGTATGTAGAGATGACGATTAAGAGTTGGACAGCTAGAAGAACCTAGTTAATATCTTTACACTTCATTTTGGACTGTGTTATCTGATACAGAAAACATTGCATAGACAAATATGCCTGATATTTGTCAGATTTGTATTTTATTGCCAATGCTAATAACTCATCACAACATTTTGAAATCCTCAGACATGGAAGGAAAATGAGAAATGTCCTTATGTCTTCAAAGATGTCTTCTGAATCGCTTGATCCAGTGCTTTCACAAAAAGAAATTCTATTTGTTTCTATGACAACTAGTTGACAGCATAAGGACTGGTTGCTAATATATTGAAAATAGATAGGGTGCTGACAGACACCTTCCAAATTACAGCACGCATATCCACACATATTCAACAAAATCTCATTAACTTTGTAAAAACAATTGGGGGGAAAAGGCCATATTGAAGATATTTCTGCCGTATGCGGAGCTCAGTCCACCGTTCCTGTCACCTTTGTCACTACCTACAGTAGTCCACTGTAGAGCTGCAGCACCTTTCTGTAAAGTTCATATATTTTCAACTTGGAGGCGCTGGAGCGGCCACAAAAGGCAGCCACAAGACACTCTCTCCTCATAGGTAACAATTGATTGGTGGCTCTGAGAAAAAGACGCTATGTGGACATCGGCCCTTATACACACCAGAGCATGAAATGTGTTGTAAGTTCTAAAATGCAGTTATGAAAATGATGAATCAATAGTGCATCTCAGGAAGATGACACACTCTAATGAATTACAAGATCTATTTTTAATTATCATGGCAATCTATGACATTAATGACATGTATAACCAAATCACAACACTATTAATTCATGCAGAATCAAGATGTGTGATGCACAGAGGAGCAATTATGAGAGAGAAGTGATCTTGTCCATGAAGGGCCTCTTGCTTCGCAATTCTCACATGCTGTAGGAAAGGACATGTTATACACACATACACACACAAACACACACACACACACACTCACACACACGCTTGATATCAATTTGCGCAGCCCTCTGAAAGAAGACTGCTGGCAGAGTTTCTTAATTCTGAGTAGTTGGGCAGTTCACATCTGCAAAAAGAACCAGTGAAGCTTAAAAATAATGGCCTCAAGCACTTCCTTTGTGCCTGAGTGTACAATGCTCCCTATTGCATATCAGTGAAGCATATTCAAATATAGAAAACAGTATCAAAACACGTTCTTCACCAGCTAGAACTGAGTAAATCAGATATCATGCAAGTACAATATGCTCAATTATTGATGTAATTTAGAGGCTTGGGGAGGTATGATGAAAGCCAATGGCATGACTCCTTATGGTTTGATTGTTACAGGTCAAGAATCAAGAGGGTCCCCCATAGACAGATACGGACAACTGCTAAAATTCCTCACCTAACCTTTCTACTTGGCCTGCACATGGCAGAGTAAAACGGCCATCAAAACACCCTTAAAAAGCTGTGGCGATTACGTGCTTTATCTGGTCTACAGCCCACTTCCCAAATCCTAAAGCATGTTGCAGTAACCTATCGGCGGGATGGCTATAATCTCCCAGCGAGCACCATTGATCCATTTCCAGGCCAGGGTTGGAATACTTCCACCCGGACAACTATTGTGGCACTGCCACGCTGCTCACCGCATGTTGTGAAGCTCCATCCCTCCTCTGACAGACTATTACAGTCTTCTCTGTGCCCACTTGAAATAGGATGCTGCTTCAGCCAGCCTGGGGGGGCTTAGCTGTGGCTCCGCCCCCCCGTCCATACTTCAGAAATGGAGCACAGGCACATTATATGCTTCTATTTTTTCTGGGGGGAAAAAAAGGAAAGTGGGCAAAGACTTCAGTGGTTGCACAAAAGACCTGACCATTTCTTCATTCCATTCCATCACTTTCTCATTTGTATGGACTGTTTCAACAGTAAAACCAAAAACAATGTCTCAATGTTTGTTCCCAAACTATTTCTGCATCAAACAGCCATATGGAATGTTACATGTAAAATGGAAACCCGAAGGGGACAGCCACGATGTTAATAAACAAACTCTTTTGAAACAAACTCTCTTCAACTCTCCTTATGTGCCAACTGTATTCATATTGTGTACTTGGAGCTAATATTGTCTAGTCATTTCAATGCGCTGTTCATTAACCTTTATCCAGCATTTTAATATGAAAACATAAAAACCTTAGTCATGAAATTCTAAACAACAGATGTATTTGTTTTGTTGGATGGATGGTAGACAAGATTGAAGTCTTTTTGGCACATTTTTCTAGTTGTTGAATGCATTGAATTTGAAGATATGTTAAAATGAATGGAAAGAAATCAAGAAATCATTCAATGTTTACATCAGACAGCATTTGAAACTTGAGGAAATATCTGCAAGTATCTTTAAAACCTGTTTGAATGTTCAACTTTCAATGCTCCACTGGTTCAACCAAAACACCTCACACCAGCATAAAGGACTTGTCATATCATTGATTAATGGAGGAAGAAACCCTCAAAATCAATACATGTAAGATATGAGGTTTTGCAGCAGTAAGCTCTTACAGGGGGATCTACCACATGCTTGCATGTGTCAGACATAATAAACCTTAATTGTTGACTTCTGCCTTCATTGATAAAGCTCTCATTTTGTAGGGCTTAAATAGACATCATAAATATTAGCATTTGGATGCGTGGAGAGAGCATAGATTTATGAGACTGCGATCACTTTCTCCCAGTTGCTTTCACTCAGAGGGTCATAAAAAATCAATATAGTTAGCACACACATAGTACAGTACATCAGCACCTGCAAGAATTTCATTCTCATTTGGGTCTGGATAGTTCAACCTTGGCAGAGATAAAAGATGAATGATTATGTGAGGGTCCAATATATATTGAAACTGTGGGCTGTGACCATTAGTAGTTTTACTGAGGCAGTTAATCTGCACAAATTGTGGTGCAGTGGAATGTCTCAGTTGATAGTCCTTCAGCGAAAGTCGGCTGCCGTCAGGTGCCTTATGATAGGGTACGCCTTGAAAGACCCAATTAGTTTAGCACCAGATAACATTCGCTGAGCTCATAACACCTCTGAACCCCTGAACACACACAGACACACACACACATGGACACACACTCCTCTTTCTTTTATATGCACTCACACACATAAGGTCTTTCTCTATATCTCTCTTTCTTACAGGCACACACATAAACACACTCTCTTTCTTTCTCCCCCACACACACTCACACACACATAAGGTCTTTCTCTCTCTCTCTCTATCTCTTTCTTACAAACACACACACACACACACACACACACACACACACACACACACATACATTTACACACTCACACAGTGCCATTCACAAATATCAGTTTCTGATGTCCCTGGCCTTATTTCATGGTCCAATTTTAGTTCTAAATCTTAGGGATTCAGATGTGGCCTTGTTTGACGTCAGCCAAACGTGTCATCCTTTTCCATGGTCTATTCACCAACTGTGAGCTGACATGGCTTCCTCAGTGGGTTTACTGTGGTTTAGATCATAACAAAGATCTGCCATTTTGAAAAATCTGCCATTTTGAATTCCTTCCACAAAGGCAGACACAGAATATTGAATGTGGTGACTACACAGAATAGTTAATGCAAAGGTCCCTGAGAGAGCATGATGGGGGGGGGGTTGTTGGCGACACCAAATTCAATCAGTGTTTTGTCCAAAAGATGAAATATCTTCTGCACTGCTCTATATGATAACATGAAGGCAAAACACAACTGTTGGGAATGAACAGAAACCCTATTTGACTGTACGCCACCATTTGATGTGCATGTTACACAGAGACCAAAAAAATAATGGTAAAAAAGAAAGCTTTTAAGTGAGCTTTTCAACAGAGCCAGCCTGTCTCCATGGCAAGCTGACAGGAACTCAATAATTGTGGAGACTCATCAAACACTTACAATGTACCCCACTCTCAAACCCCCACTCCGCTTCCAGCTCGAACATGGCAAAGCCAACGAGAAGCCCACAGCACACAGAACCCAATCAAACAGTAGAATTGTTCTCAGCAGTCGTTGTCCATGCGGCACCTCACCCCAGGCCTAACAGTCGCATGGCAATTCGCATTCAGACGGAGGTCTGAGTACCAATCAGGCTGGCCCCCTCCTACCACCTTCCTTCCTCATTCTCCCTCATCGAAAGGAGGAGAAATCAATGAAAGTGTGGATCAATAAGGCTCTCTCTCTCCTTTGTGCTGTCTTTCCTCTCTCTCACTCTCTTTCTTTCTCTGTCTCTCCCTTGCGCAGGGACTGTGTGTGTGTGTAATGTAAAGTTCAGTGCTGAAAATAGCTTCAGCTCTACACATAGTCTCCTTTCCAGGCAGTAGCGAGCAGTTGTGCTGGCACCTGGAGAGCAAGTTTCGTTTGAACTTTTATTGGACAATTACCCACAACCACTCACTTGCCTGGGTGCACACCAAAGTACACAGTGGGGAGGTATTATTTATATTAAAGAGACAGTTGAAATACTCTGATGCTTTGTACTCATGAGAAAAAGCTCTACTCTATAGATATAAAATAATAAATAAGGGATAATGTATTGTCCATTGGTCATTATAGGACAATGTTTCCAGACAGGGTGAACATGACTAGGTCTTGATTCATCCTGAAGGGAAATATTTTACTGTAATGACCCAGCAGACAATACATTACCCTGCTTATCATATGGCTACTTGCCAAAACTATGACAGAAATCGTTTACATTTAGCAGACGCTTTTATCCAAAGGCTTACATTTTTTGTCAACTATCAATTGTTCCGGGCCAGTCTCCCCTAGAGCAACTTAGGGTTAAGTGCCTTGCTCAGGGGCTCAACGGTAGCAGCTGGGATTCAAAGCCCAAAACTTTTTGGGGTACTTGCACGCTAGCCAGGTTCTTTAACCTCTACGCTACCACCACCCCTGTCAGGTGGTAGCGTATCTTCACACAAAGGTCTTTTAATTAAATTTGTTACCGTTTTTGTGACTTCCACGGCTAAACAAAAAGTCCGCAATGCAAATTGAACTTCAAAGATTCTTTAGAACGCAGTTGAACTCCTTCACTTTCAATGAAGTTCCATTGTAATAAGTGAATGATCGCTACTCGCGAAATGATATGCAGATGTGAATCTGAGGCAAAAAACCCATTGCCATTCACAGTGGTCATTATACTTTCTCAGCAGTGATTATATGGAATTATTATACGGCTCTTCTGAATGTTGTGGGAGGTTCAGTTCACTTTGAATGGGCCTTCCCAACATTCGGAGGTCAGTTATTTCCCGACATCAAGGACATCATCTATTCATCCTGTCGAGAAATATTTCCCTAAACCCTTATTATCTCTTACATAACTCTTGAAGACCCAGCTCTTCCAAGAATACCTCCTGGCCTAAATTTTCAGAATGCACTTAACATCTTATGCTCAATTTCTCTTTTATACTGCACTTTTTTATTACACTATTGCACTTTCTACTTAAAATAGTGCAGTCTTTATGTTAGCAATATGCACTCTTTGTTAGTTTCTTTCATTGTGTTGTAGCTTGAATATTATCCTCTTTTGTAAGTCGCTTTGGATAAATGCGTAAATGTAAATGTAAATGTAAATGTACATAACTGAAGGTTGGGAAGGCCCAATCAAAGAGAATGGAAACTCCTGCAGCGTTCTGAAGAGCCATATAATAAAATATAATATACTTTTATATACAGTGTAATATAAAATTATAATGAATCAACTTGTATTTGTCGCCATATGCAGTATTGATTCATATTTTCCAAGATCATTTGAAGCCTGTGTTTTCACTTACCTACAATTACATGTCAACTTAAATTTTCTTCTCTTCCATTGCAAAATCTGACAAGATCATTTGAAACCTCTGTTTTCTCTTACCTACAATTACATGTCAACTTAAATTTTCTTCTCTTCCATTGCGAAATCTGACATTTGCATGAGTGTACTGCCCTCTTATTTTACACAGGCTGTGAATTCCCATTCTATCCGAATTCTATCAGAATATCCCATTCTGTGAATTTCCCAATGGGCCCTTACTTATTTAAAGGTGCAAGTGTGACCATGTGCAGCAAATGTTAAGATGTGTGTTTGGATACAAAGTTTCACAGTACTGAATGTCAGGACATGTCTAGGAACGTTTGCTTGTACAACTTAGAGCAGTGGACTTAATGTTATATTAGTCTCCCATATAGGTCAATATCATCTCGCCCTGTCAGTTCATGGGGGACAACAGATAGTGGAGCGCTTAATGACAGGAGAATATGTGATGACACCAGGGTGACAGAACATTAGCTTCCCCCCTCTCTCTTGCAGAGTCAATGTGACATAACCTACACATTAATGGCATCTAAAAGCACATAGCCACAACAACGGCAATTGACATGTTTACGGTCTTAAAGACATAAAACTTGATCTAGTGTTTTGTTAGAAGGCTGTCTATTGAACTGGGCCATGTCAAAGGGTATCGCTGTAATTTTGTAGCTGTTCAGCATGGCTGTCAGAGTGTTGCTTGTCAGACATTTAGACATAAACATGTCAAACTGTCTTCTATAGTTTAAGCTTCATGAATGACCCCCCTTACTTGCATGCTATGCCTGTTTTGTGAAACAACCTAGCAAAAAACATTTTGTTAATTGCTATGTGATAAAATCAATTATGTGTGTAATATGATATTCAGATATTTTAATGGCAAGCAGTTGTAACAACCCCAAAATCTTTCAGTTAACCCAGCATTTAATGTTAATTACAGTAAATATATGTATGGACTGGGTAATAGGATGTGTGTGTGTGTGTGTGTGTGTGTGTGTGTGTATGATGAATTTTCTGTCTTTTTTATTGTGAATGAACATAGTTATCCAAAACAAAAATAATATAATATAATATAATGCAGCCTAATTTATCTGCTTTTAAAAGTTGGAAAGAAAGGATGCAAAATGTATAAATTTCGATATTGTATATGTCGATTCCAGCCTGCAAGTGCAACAGCCCAGACAAACTTCTGACCTCTCTGACAATCCTCTGAGATGACAGATGACACTGCAAAAGCAGACACCACCAGGTGACATTATTATATCAGACAAAAGTTAACTTTGAACAAATTCTTATTTGTTTCGGAGAACCACCAAGAAATTATGCTGTCCAAGACCCAGAATGTATTCACAAAGGTATGACAGTATTAAGTATATTCTACATAATAAAGATAGCACCGGCTTCTGTGTTCTGATTTATCTAAATGGTTGAGGTAGTACTGTGGTACATACTATACATCTCAATCTTTGTTTCCTGCATTCAGTGAACAGATGCACTCAGTATGCAGCCAAACTGTAAGGTAGTTGTTTAACTCACAGTTCATTAGAAGGGTAGTATAATGACATTAATTACAATGCGCTGACATAAAGCCACTCATGTACATTACATGGTATCCTCACATCTACACCACAGTATAGCCAACATGGGCGATGTTAAGATTTCATACAATGCTGTTTCTTTTCTAATATTTATGCCCTGTAGTGACTAGGAAGTTCTTTATGAACACACACACATACACACACACACGCGCATACATAAATACACACACAAACAGATTGCCTGACAGTTAGTCATTACAAAATATGTTATAAAACTATAATGTACAATGACCAATATAAATCCTCTCCAGAATACACTGATGGCACCAGCTATAGAACAAATGACACAGAGCTTCCTGTCATGTTGGACTATTGTGCTAAATCGGAGTGACAAGGTTACAGGGTGAGATAGGGTGAATATGCCCTGACACGATGTCCTCATTTGGTTGACTTGCGCATTCCCATTGCGACCCTGGCAATCAGTTCATGCTGGGCAGCCTCTGTGTCTATTTTCAACACTCCTCTACCATGGCCTCCCAGTCCCATCCACTTTTTCACTGTGTAATGCTGTGATGTCCAAACAAGATGGGTCTTTAACTCACTGGGCTGGGCCTCAGCTCTAAGTCTGGTCGCCATGACATGTATGAAGATAAATGGAGAGGTCTGTGCATGAAGTTCCCTGTTCATGATTGGTATTTATTTAATTTGGCAGCTTGAAAGAACACTGATTTAGGCTTTGGTTGTAGTGCTTTTTGAGTTTGAGTTTGAATAGATTTCCCCTGGTTTGGCCTTCGTTTTGTGGCTCGTGATCTCATTTTCATTACCGACATTAAAGACAGGTTGCTTAAATCGATGCTTGACTCTACACTTTAACCTTGGAGCATCATTATGTCGGCACATAAAAGCCAAAGCGATGCTGGGCTAATTCAGCTAATTGAGGGCGTCTCCCCATGCCAAACAGATGAAAGGAGGATGCAGGCTCCCAGGAAGGTTCTGTTCCCCCATGCAAATCTGCAGGATCCTTGCAGGTCCAGCGGCTCAGAGATTTACGACTGCCGCGTGTTTAGCTGAAACAAACAGCGGGACTTCTCAGTGGTAATGCCGGGTCGCTCCCTTCTGCTCATTGCTGTATCGACCCATTGCCATGAGCCTTTTTCTCTGACACTGTGAATCACTGCACCTGCCTGGAGAAGTTATTTGATTCTAAAAGACAGACAGCGCCCAGCCATCCGCATGCGTCCACGTTTCAATCATTTCAGACGCCTTTGATGTTTCAACATGTTTATCGTGCGGGTGTTGCTTTGTTTGCATGCTCTCTCTCTCTCTCTGTCTCTCTCTCATCTTCCCATCGTCCTATCAGTACACATTGTGTTCTGTCTCGCTATTTTCATCTCTGCTTCTTAGCGCTCCCAGTGGGATTTATCAGCAACTTGATTCACTATCGGTCTGCAGTGTTTCATCTGTCTGTCGGCACTAGCTCCTCCATCCATCTACTGTTTGTCTTCCTCCCCTCTCTGGGCAGGACAGGCTAATCTGTATTTCCTCCTCTAACTTAGCTGTCCATCCTTTGAGTGATCCATCCTTCCTCTTCACTCCTGACAGGCATCCAATGCAGCACTGTTAGTTCTGATTAAAATAATGAGACCTTAAATAATGTAAGACAAAGAATGGACTTGGTCTTTGGAGAACTAATCAATGTTATGAAGCACTGGAAGGGAAAAACAACATACAAAAACGCGTTTCTCCATCTTACCTTATTTGTGTGCGTCTCCCCAGTGTCCCCTCTATGTCCTGCAGCAAAATCTAATTACTGGCTCTTGTCAGGGGAAAGAGGAGGGAGACCAGGCATGAGAATGTTAATGTAAGATGCTCCTGAGTAACATCCTTATAGTTTTGCACTAGAAGAAAAAAAAACTTGCCTGAGCAACATTAAAAACATTAAAAAGAAGAGCCATTTCATTAGAAGCCAACAGTATGAAGAAAAACATGTTTCTATAGATTTCGTTCCTGTTGTGTTCTTAAAGTGTATGTAATTGGTGCATGTTCAGTCAAAGTGGTTGATGAAAAAAGGTCAAATATTGATTGCTGACCTCAGTCTACTATAGATTTATGTATCGGTTTGTGTGGTTTTAATAGTGATAAGAAATCATGCTTAATTTTTCTCAAGAGCCAATGACTCTCTGCGCACAATATCACCTCATTTACAGCTGTAACTACTGTATTCTCCTAGTCACAATTTCAGCCCTTAGGCATTGCAAGTCACTCTTTATTTTTTTGTTTTGTTTTTCCTGTGTTTGATTCAGTCATTTGCCTTCAGTGGCCATACAGGGGAGCTGACAATATCCACCCAATTTGCAATTAGCACTGAATATAATGAAAACAGTAATCTATGCCTGTTGTCTGTATGATATAATTATACAACTGATTTAAGAAGTTATTACCGAAAGAGAACCAATGGGGTTGGATGGATAGTAAGGGCCAACTAAAGCTGTTTGCACTTAGATAAGCTATTGCAGAAAACCTAATGATCCATTTTAGAAGATCAGTTGTCAGAGGAGTAATTACTCGATTCTGCCTTTATCAGCTTACTCTATGGAGGTAGGAAAGAAACAAGAACCTGCTTCTTGTTTCTGTATTCTGCACAGATGGTTTGAAAGTATATTTAAATTAAGTAATTTTCTCTAGGAAAGCCATGAGAATTAAGAGGAAATGGTCAGGTAACTATAGATATCCCATTATAAGGCTTGCGAATGAGTGCTCAGATAGTCAGACAGTCAATTCCTTGCAGTCCATAATCAATTAACCATCCCTGGTCTACAGTGCCACAAGTAATCTGTGTGTGTGTGTGTGTGTATGTGCATGCATGTGTGTGTGCACGTAATCTGTGTGTGTGTGTGTGTGTGTGTGTGTGTATGTGCATGCATGTGTGTGTGCACGTGCATGTGTTTGCATCAGTGTGTGTGTGTGTGCACGTATGTGTATGTGTGTGTTATGGATATTATTAACATTTTCTGTTCCTCACACAATAGGTGTTTGATGATTTCTCTCTGTGTGTTTGTGTGTGTGTGTGTGTGTGTGGCGGGGGGGCTGATTTGTGTGTACAGTAGCCACCCTTAACTGTACTTAATGTGTGGACAGTCATAGAACCTCAAATAGCAGTGCTTGCCCTGTGCTCTTTGTTCTATTTGTATGGAGACCTGTTATGAAAGTAAATCCCCTGGGTCCTTTCTCTTCTTGTGCAGAGAGCACTAATGCAGTGGTCTTCTGCTGCAGTATGTTAGAGCGATTCCTCATATACACGTTATGCCCTAGATACCATACCAGCAGTGGAGACCACTGAGTTGCAAAAAGAGCCAGAATTGAGACGTGCCTGTGTAGATGTCTAGAAGGCTATGGAGACAAAATGGAGAACCTTAGAGCCAAAAGGAGTAAGCTCTTCTCTTCTGTAGAGAGTCTGGAGCCAAAATGGAGGAGCAACTGTAGGCCTATGCTTTTTTTACAGCCAAAATGGAGGAGTGCCTCAGTGCTTGTGTATGGGGCTGTGGTGTGGAGGTGTGCTGCAGGAGGCAGGAGATGAAACGGGCCTGGGAGTCAGAGCTGATAAATAACTGGCCAGGTTTCTCAGCCCATTAGCTTTGATTGACTCAACCACACAGTCAGAGGGAAATGAACCAGAATAGGACTGACAAGCCTGTTCCTTATAATTTAATGTGAGCTTTTAGAATAGAAGAAGAGAGACAGGGGAAGAGAGACAGGGGAGAAGGACTGACAGAAAAAAGGAGAGAGAGAGATGGGGAGAAAGAGAGCAGCCAAAAAGTGAGAGGGAGAGAGAGAGTTAGCTATGTCTCCCAAGTATCCCTGGCTTTTGCTCATAGCCTGGAAAACCAGCATCCTCTGCCACCGGAGTGGTTAATGAACTGTGTTCCTTGGCTGGGGCCGGCACTCTGACGAAGCCAACGAGCGGCGAGTGGTGGCGGCGAGCCTCCCCTCCCTTCGCCTAACCCATGAAAGCATGAAGAGGTGGAATAATTCTGATTCCGGAGATCTCTCTCCCTGTCAGGCGCGGCTGCTCGGAGCCAGCCAGCCTGAAACCCACAGCTGTTCCTGTTGGTGTTAATTGTCGTCTCATCTCCCTCTTCCTCAGAGAACGCCAGTTAACGCTCGGGCACATTACAATATTATTCTGGGGTTTCTCTTGAAAATTGTTATCCTATTTTAATTTTATGACTTTAATTTGCAAGCTATGCCTCATGCTCAATCTATTTTGGGGACCAGGAGTTCAGAGAAAATTCATTTTAGGAATACATTTTGTTAGCACCCCCCACCCCCTTTCCTTATACAGACAGTCCCATCCGCTCAGAATATACCGTCTAGCCTATTTCTTCCACCGAACGCCCTCTGTGTGCTCCCACTCCTGAGGTATGCTGTCGCTAAATATTTACAGCTCCTGCAAACCCCCAAAGTCTCCATCATTAGTCAGTGCCTTGCTTCATGTAACACAATGACAAAAGGAAGGGGAAAAAAGGCATTTTTTTAATTGTGTAGTCCTTGGCTGCTAATGCTTTGGCTTACTGAGGCATGCAAAAGTAATTTACACATTAATCCCTGGCAGAAAGGGGACGGCAGCGATAAGAACTGGTCTCTAAGTCCCCGCATGTCTCTTCCTTTGTCTGTGGGAAGTTGTCGATGTCTGGTCTTCTCGTGTAGACCGTGTTTCTTTGAATGCTCAATCTGGTGTCAGGCTGAAGGAGATGCTCTATGTCACATCTGACAATCCAACTCCGAAATGAAAGATGAGGTGTTTGGTGGGATGTCCAGTTTCACCCAAGTGTCAGTGTAACTCTTATGGTATGCTGGTTTTGTATGTACATTTGAATCAATACAAATACAAATGATGTTGATTTTGTGTACTACTGTGAAAATGTGTGTGTGTGTGTGTGTGTGTGTGTGTGTATGTGTGTGAATGACTTCATAGATTTGCTAAAAAAGGAAACATCTAAAAATTCTGTTGAAGTAAAACTAAGTAAAATATGTTCATGGCTTTGCCAAAAGAGTGACTGATTTAATAAATTGAGAGGGTGTGAGATGTCATGACTTAAGTTAATGATATTAAATACCAGTGATTTCTCAATTAGAACATATTGCAGCGCAGAGTGATAAATAAAGTTGTGTTTACAGTTTTGCTGTAAAAGTCCAATCAAATTTTAATCACATTTAAAAGTAATGTGAGAATAGTGTTTATAGTTATACCCCCTCAATTTAGTACAAAACAGTACAGGCATCACTGACAATGACATTACATTGTTAATATTAGAAGTCAAATTTAGTGAGAGAAGTTGGGAATGTGGAGGTGGACTGCAAAGTGGCTGTCAGAGAAAACATGATTTGTGATACTGATGTTAAAGCTTTAAATGCATCTTTAAATAAAGGTGTCATGAACAGATTTAGCTAATTGTAGGGGAGTCAGCTGGAAAACTCTGAACTGGCTGCAAGCCCACCAACTCTCCATGAACATACCGCATAATTGTTGTACTGTGCACCCGTCTTTTCCCCATAAGTCTCTTTTTAACATTGTTTGTTATTTGAGAAATGACAGCATGGGCAGTTGCTTTATTTTTTTTTTCATGATGAAAACAAACATGTTATATTTACTTTATGTTAAGGCCATTAGTGGGATTGAATTATATCCTGACAGTGATGCTTAGAGCTTTCTATATATTGGTTTGAATAGTCCCTCTTTCAAAAATCTAGTTTATGTGAACAAGGTATGTTTCCTACTCCAGAGATTTCAAACAGCTGTATGTGCTGCATATCATTCTGTGTGTGTGTGTGTGTGTGTGTGTGTGTGTGTGTGTGTGTGTGTGTGTGTGTGTGTGTGTGTGTTTGTGTATGTGTGTGTTTCCATAACCACACCATCCACATGAGAAGCTCAAGCACTTATGATCTGCAGTGCTTAGCAACATCACACCATGAATCTTAACAAAATGTATTTTAAGTAAGAAAGTAATTTGAATAGAGATAAGAATAAGAAAGATGGAATATTTCAACAGGCACAGAGACCATCAGATTGGATCAGATCTCTCAGTAAGCTTATGGCATTGGTTGTTTAAAGCATATGGCCTAGATTACTGCATGTTGATGTTCATTTGATGTACATTGACTCAGCCGCATCTTCCAAGCCAAACACCATGCTGGGAGAGCCCATGCGAATCCAGTTCATAACTGGGTCAAAATACGGAATGCAGTATAAATATGGATAAATCTATATTGTCCATATGTTCTGGAGCAGCCATTTGAATAATACACAGAAGCATCTGCTTTCCTTTGAGCTTCAAGTGAAAACATATGATGATGTGAGAATGCATTTTTCTCTCTCTCCATCACTGTGTGTGTGTGTGTGTGTGTGTGTGTGTGTGTGTGTGTGTGTGTGTGTGTGAGAGAGAGAGAGAGAGAGAGAGAGAGAGAGAGAGAGAGAGAGAGTATGTACAATAATGCATCATGCATGGTGTCCAGTTCCAATTTCACATATAGTATGTTAATTCTTGTATGTTGCTCAAAGTAGGTGTGTGTGTTACAAGTTACAGTGGCCTACACAAATGTTTTACACCAACCCATCCATTTCTTGAGCAGATACTACAGTTTCTCCACTAGTTCGTCCATATGGCTGCTTGCGAGATAAAGAGTATGTGTTTGGCCTGGTAGCTGGCCTTGGTCCTGGAATGCCTGGAGAGGAGATCGCCAGTTAACAATGTCGTACCTACGGGCTCCTCTCGAACTATATTCACTACTGACTAGCTATCAACAGCATATCAAGAGTGAACAAAATAGACAAAAATGTGTCTACTAGGACACCTCAGTAAAACATCTGAGACACCATTTGTCATTGGCTTTGTTGAAACTTAATTTTTCCCCTGTCATTAAAACATTGTTTCAGCCACACACAACTCCACAAAAAATAAAAACCTTTGTGACTTCAGGGGCTCGGAGAGGGAGCTGAGCTTTGCTTTATAAATGTCCTGCCATTGTGCTCAGGACTGATGGAAAGCAAACGGTGCGCCTGGGGCGGCAATTTTGGCCCCCATTCTAGAATACCTGCCAATGCACTGAACAGAATAAGGAAACCCTCAGAGAATTATAACCAATGTCATATTTTGTTGTATTTTGGGAATGGAAACAGTTTTGCATTTTTGTTTCATTTTGTTTAGCTTAGTTAATGTCCTTTGCTAATAAGTGTGAGGGTTTTCATATGTTGTGGTCATAGTTGTTGACATGAAATGAAATTTCTTTCCAAAGATGCTACAGCTGTCTACAGATTGCACTAGTCAAAGGCTGGGACTGTCGGAGCCCATTTACTGGGAAATGTGCTGCTGCTAAAACCAGACTGATACAGCTCTCATTTCGCTAAAGTTTATGGCACCTCCTAATGTGGTGAGATTAATCTCTCATAACTCAGAGACAAGAAAATCAACCCTTTGCTTAAATTTTAATCTTGATTTTTTTGTGTTTGAGATTCGCTAATTGATAATTGATTTGGGGAAATAAAACAATGTTTTGTGTATCACTTTCTTTTTGAAGACATTTTTTTTCTGAAACACACAATTATAGGAGGCCATCATGGTCAGATGGAAGTGAAGACAGTGGCACTGTGTCAACAGTGCATCTGGTTGATAAGAGCTCGCCATGGGTTTTTTCTAAGTAGGTGGCTAAGTGATAAACCTGGATAAGTTAACCTAGAAGAAGTTGTAAAGAGAATTACACCAGGGTCTTCTATTATCAGGTTCATACCACTACCTCTGGCTTAACTATCTCCAGTGAATTAACCCATAGCCCTGTTGTTTCACATTGCCAAATGCTGTTGGTAGCTTTGAGAATGAAAGAATTTAGCACGACGTAGACCAAATAGTGAAACCTGCAGCCAACTCTAACTGATGAGGGCAAGGAAGTCTTGTTGTCTTATGCCCATATGTTAGCGTTAACTGGCAGTTTGCAAATTTGGTCTACACTGTACTAAATGATGCTATTCTTATACCTACCAACAGTACTAGGCAGCCTAAAGAACAGGGATATGGATGGATTTTTCCTCTAAAAAACTATTTGGAACTCCCACAACTTGTTTACACAATCTACACAGCATGTCCATACATCCTGTCATTGCACTGAACAGGTTTGACCAGCTTCATGCTTGCCATGTGGCCTATCTCTGAAAGCCTTGTGGAGCATTGGAAGCAAAAAAGTTGTTGTCAGTGTGACATGGAATGCTTATTATTGTGAAAGACTTGTGTGACTTATGTGTCTCATGGCATTCATTTCCCCCGCAAACCAAGCAAGAAAAATGTGTGCATACATCTTTGATGCCTCTGCATGCCCTCTTATGGTGCAAGACAATGCTGGGCTTTAAAATACAATGGGAGCATCATGAGCCTGTCACTATACATTTGGCCTTTGTGAAAAAGTGAAACTAGCAAGTGAATGCGTACTGTAGGAAGTGGAAATGGACTGAGTAATGCGACACTCTTGCACTGAATGCTTACTCACATCCATCACTGAGGATCATGTGGTTGGAATATTCAGTGTGCTGGTTGAGGAACACTCACATTATGATATAGACCTTTTAGCAGTGCAGAAGAAAGGATATATGTTTCACATACAATGTAGAATAATCTGTGATCACACTATATAAAAAAAACCTCATAGACAGTGAATATGTAGCTCAGGGACCAATCTTTCTTTTGGGAACTAATACTGGTTGGCATACCTTGTGAATACTTCACAGGGCTTGATCTGTCCCTTCCTTCTACACTGCTGTTTCTCTTAGCTGTTTTCATTCAGTAACTATTTGGAATTAGAGATTAGGACACAAGAAAAATTAAACCACAAACCCAAATTTGCGCTGCTGGCTCCAATCAGCTTCCCTCTGGCATCACTGCACTGATCCATTGTGATAATCAGAGACCACTCACTGGCTCTCACATGGAGATGGCATCATAAAACAGCTTACCATTACCAGTCGATAGCATCTAACCCCACTCAAGTGAGGGATTTCCATCTCCCATCTGGATTAAATCAATGTTACCAGGATCTCTCTCACCCATCTCTGCTCCCATCCTCATTCAGACAAAATTGAGCTTACAGCGAGAGAAAAAAATATACTTTGAATGCAAAATAAGAGGGTGTGAGGAGGTGGTGGTGGTGGTGGTTATTGTGTGCCCTTTCCTTTCTACTACATGCTCCCTCCTGCTCCATTTTCCTCTGCTACAGCTCAGTTTGGGGTCATTTGTCCACCAAGGTTTCACATTGCTCATTAGATTTAATAATGCACTTTGACACATTATAAAATAGAGTTATGTGATTTGGGAAGCAGAATTCAGGGAATATCACAGAGATCTGAGCAAAAGTATTTATTCGTAAAAGACCCTTGTGCTATTCTGTTTTGTCATGTAGATTTCCAGAACACTTGAAAACACATATTTTCACAAGGCTGAAACGCTATTGTACAACACAAGTGAAAGAACAAAGCACAGTATTGACTGAACTGACAAACAGATACAATTTCACTGCATTTCTTAGAAACTATATGAAAATTTTCTTTGTATCCTTGGTCTCCTTGTTGTATCTTTAAATTTGTTTCAAACCGTCATGTTTCTGTCCCCTCCTGCCGGACATCAAGAACACTGGAAACCTGACTGTAGCGATGGCGCTGTCCCGTCCCAGCGGACATTGTGGCAGTGTCAACCTCGGAGCTGCTGGTGCAGAGGCAGATGGTGCCGCAGGAGAAACCTGCTGGGGCATTTCCCACAGATGGTGACTACTGCAGCCGCCCCCCCCCCCCAACACACAAGCACAGAGGCACACATAACATCATGTCTAGTATTCAAACCATTTACATCCATCATTGTGCATTGAGCGCAAACACTGATTCATCTCAAAGTTGGATAAAAGTTTGAATTAAAAAGCAAAAGGAAGTAAAAACAACGTGAGGAATGTATGTGAGAGTGATGTGATGTGATGAGTGTTGGGGGAAGGCTGGTTGCAAGGAGCGATTTTTTGGATTTCTAGCAAATGAACATCCTCTTGCTTTGCTTTACTGCAAGCACATAAAAAGAGTGAGAAAGAGAGCCTTACCCTGGGAAACACCTCCAGGGACCAAGCAATCTAATGAGAAAAATATGGCCCACGGCCTGCTTCTGCTTCTGAACCCGAAGCTTCTTCAGATAGGGTTATTTCTAGCTGTGCCTCATTGCTAGCTGGATGCCCATGAGAAAGATGAGACAGGGAAAACACACACATACACACACACACACACACTCACACACAAACCATAACATAACATGCCTGCATCATAGCCTGGATCTGGGGAATAAACAAAATGGAGGCAGCTGCATCCATCATTGTAACATGTTTGATAACCAACAACATGGTGAGGGATATGATATGTCCTACAGGGGAAATTCATGCCCATTTGACGGATATATTTGGTGAGCAAAATCATAGCCTTCTTATACTGCTCCCCCAGGACTTTACAAACACTGTCAGATGGTTTATGCTTTCAGAGCTAATTTTTGGAAGTGATTTCACAAGAAGTCTAAATTACTGCTAATTATGATAGTTTTTTTATAGTGTTATAGTGTTTTTTTTATTTTTTTATTTGACTTCACATCACTTGAAATTACTGCTATTTTTATTCATGTACAGCACATGAAAATATATTTGTCTGTATCTATTGCAGAGGTCAACACGATATTAAGGTTTCATAAGCGTAATCTGTGCATAGTGGCATAAACAACATGACAACAGAGTGTTTCTTTCTGCCATGAATCATACAAAAGGCAAATGTGTCCTGTAGTTTGCATCCCAAAATAATCACCATGTAATTATTTGTTGTGAAAAGCAGAGAAGAAGAGTTACATGTTATTTTCTGCGCCACTGGAAATATATAGAATAGACTAGTGGGTGAGTCAGTCAGTGCATGGCTGACCTCCATCTCACACACCTCATTCCCTTTTGTCAATTGGACAAATGTTGAATCTTGAAAACTCATGACGTTATCTGGATAAGCCCGCATCTTTCCTCTCTCGCTCTGGCCATAGGGGAAATTCTTATTTAGCCATTTTTGCTAACTGTATAAAATGTTTGGCAATCACACTGGTCCTGACACATGTCCTGTAAATGCCAAGGTAATGTGTGGCAGATGAAGCTGTAGTTGAATTGGTACTTAACTCTTTTGACAGGCTGACGGGCTGAACTTCTTTGAGTTGGAATTACAGTTTTACAACATTCAAAAATGACCTTAAGGTGGACACAGCATGTCAGGAAATAACCATTTTGATGTACTGTAAAAGCGCCTCCCTAACCAAGTCCCTAAACTCTGATACCTGCCTGTAAACCAGTAGGCATCAGACTATCAGACTATTCTCTATTGTAGATGTAACAGTGTATTTAAGTTGGAGAGGTGTTCACATTATCATCAGCTCACTGATATTTTCTTAATTTTTTCATGTACAATTTAAGGGACTTTTGTCTAAATATACTCTTTGGATTTCAGTCACTTACTCTTACCTCCAATCGATCTTTAATATACAATACAACAATTACTTTTGAAATTGTGTTGCGATCCAAACCTTTTTTTCCAATGTAATGGTTAAATGGGGGCTCTTTGACACATAACACATCCCTTGAGCAGATTACCCCTGACTGACTTGTTCACATCCGCCAAGACCTAGAACGAGCTTTTAAATGTGTGTGACATGTGAGGTGACTAGAACACTCAAAATCCCTCTTTTGTTAGGTCTCAAAAATTGAGGAAGTAATTTCCTTCTCAGGTTGTGGATTGTGAGGGCCACAAAGGAACTGTGTGGCGAATATTCTGGTTTAAATGGTTCAGTCACAATATCAGCAATTACCCCTATGGCACCAATCCAGATAAAACACAAAGAGAGTTGTTAAGACACAGCAAATGTTTTCTCAGTTTGACTGATCTGAGAAAAGCTGAAAAGGAGAAATGTTGACAAAATGGTCTCTTGTAATCATCACTCTAACGTGCTCTGAAACATCGAGTCTGTTTGGTTTTTCACATATTTGCATATGCAGTTCGAGGGTGGCAGAAATGTGATAATTACAATTGTTATTGCAACACCAGCCCTCGCCCAAATGATTCACAAACACCCGCATGAAATGAGTTAGATCTTTCAACCCACAGTCTCTGTTTTGGCATAGTAGTGTCATTCCATTCAATTTGTTACCATGATGGAAAGTTTTGTTGGAAGGAGCAAATATGTTCTTTAAAATCTATGACAGCTCATGGTGTGTGGTGGATGTTGCTGTCTGTCTTTGGGGTACAGTGTTATACCAGAAAGATTGATTTCAGGTGTTGTCAGGCGCCGAGGTCCAGCCACATGCAACATATAACTTGGAATGAGTGTAGAAGCACCTGTGCCTTGTGCAGGAAATAACCAGCAGACTGTTTTAGAAGCACAGCATTGGGTTATGCCCAGTTATTAGTGCTCTTAGGCATGGTTAACATGTATCTAGATTTTTTATAAATTGATATTTTTTTATCCATTTATCTTTTAAATTGCATTTACACATATCCAGTGGAATTCCACAAATACAGTGTTTTGAAAAATCTCCACTTTGGAGGCTGTAGGTGGCTAAAACTTGTGTAAATGAGAGGCCCAAACGGATAAAAGAAATATCTGTTAATTTAAAAATCTAGGTACGTGTAAACAGGGCCTTAGTCTCTTGGAATAGTGTCTGTTGTCCCTAATGACTGTGTAAGAACGAGGTCATTGTTCAAAGTGACTCACTGACGGTGGTGTGAGATGTAGTTGTATTGGCCACTTAACTTTACTGGAGGATTACATTAAGCAGCACCTTGTTTGTCACAATAGAAGGGTCAGAGTGGAGTGAGAGGCACAAATGTTCGTTTAGTTCCATGTTCTATTTTGCAGGGGGGGGGGATCCCCCTTCATGCAGGCCAGAGTTGAGCTCTCATACATAGCTTAGCTACTTATCTAAAGGAGTCAGGTCATATGTTTCATACATTATCTTTCAACCTCAGGTTGAACAAAATTATTGAAAGTTTAGCTTGGTAGTCTACTTCATTCATGTGTTCATCACTGAATGCAGGCTACAGTCTTCAGTTTATACCTGCTTTTGGCAGCTGAGTGCTGATGACCCCCTTGTTGCACTTTTGAAAAGTTACTCTAACTTTTCAAAAGTGAGTTACTTACACTCTCTGTCTCGTGCTGCTTGTCCAATTTGAATGCCTTTACTACTCCTCTACTACTCCTACCCCGTGCTCACTGAACAGTGAACATAAGTGTCAGATCTTCCATGTGAGACCCAAAACATATATATTTATATCATTTTTTAAAAGGGCTATCTAAATTGATAATTAGAATGTGCCTGCACAGGCAAGGTCTTGTTTGTCTTACTCAACCTGTTCCACATGAGAAGGGGTGGCTTATTTACAGTATTCCCCTAAATTAGGTTACTACAAATACACAGGCTCGGTTGTGACCTCTCTGAGAATGCTTCTGTGTTTATGTTTGGGAAACAGTGAGTAAGAGGCTACGACATCACATGCAGACCAGGCTTCTGGAAGATGCAGCCATTTAATAAAGTCAAAATAGCCCTTTTGTACGAGCTTACTGAGTGCTGTCAATAGCAAGAAGAACAAAAGAATTTGGAACAACATAGACATAAATAACGAACACGCACCTCATGCTAACCCAATGGCACCATAAGCTCATTTTTGCTTTCGTTACTCACGGGACCATTTAGATAACGTTAGTTGGCAGTTCGCTATGTGGTCTATGTTGTTCTACATTCTTTTGTTCTCCTTCCTATCGAGAGCATTTGGCAAGCCTGTATGACAGGGCTGTGATTGGAATGACGCTAACCTATCACTTTAAGCCCACCGTCACAGACATATTTAGTTCAATAGGAATATATATATATATATATACTGTATATTTATATGTATAATAAACAGGTATGTTTTAAGATGCCTTTTGAATGACTCCATGAAGGGTCATTACGTATATGGAGTAGACTGTGGGATCAGAGTGTGGGGGCAGCATCACAAAAGGTTCTGTCCCCAAATGGCCATAGCCTGGTACATTGTCTGTGGTGCAAAGTTGTTTCTGGTGTAAAGGGGCTGTTAGTGTGGTTTACAGGGTTATAACTTGCTGTGAATGAGCGTTTG
The DNA here is from genome assembly GCA_027481765.1 of Tenualosa thibaudeaui. Taxonomy (NCBI): domain Eukaryota; kingdom Metazoa; phylum Chordata; class Actinopteri; order Clupeiformes; family Clupeidae; genus Tenualosa; species Tenualosa thibaudeaui. Next base: position 6,697,704 of record JAIFZK010000012.1, on the reverse strand, counting down.
ATATGCCTAAACCAGCCTTTCATCCTCTGCCTCTCCAATCTCTCCCCCTCACCCACTACCAATCATACAGCATTTCCCACATCTCTCAGCATGCTTTTGGGTCTACTCAGATCCCTACATGCCTCATACTCTTTTTCTCCCAGAACATGCAAAACACATACAGACACACAGATACACGTACACACACACACACACACACACACACATGCACCACACTTTCTGGACACCCCTCTCCATGCAACCCAACTCCCCTACCCCTTCTCAGCAGGAGAGCTTTGATCAAACTGTTTAATGAGGTGAAAGACAAGAAATCCATAACCCCAAGAACAGAAAACCCTGTTGACCATTAATCACTTATCCAGGCTGCCTGCTTTGTGCCTGCTCTCATTCTAACTCCACCACCATCTCCACCACCTTTCCTCTCCACATGAGCACAGGCAGTCCCTGGGAATATCTCTCTATGTTGTTGCTCTGTGTGACTGCATCAGAGTCATTACACAGAGTGGTGACTCATGACCTTTTTTAAATGTACTTTTTTTCTCACAGTTTTTTTTCTTCTGTTTTCGGGGTTGGTGAGTCTGTGGGTGCTATTGGCTCTTTAGAAGTGATTTTGGATTGACTTGAATTAGCCTGTTCTCGGTAGAGCTGCAAAGGTAATGTTGCGAATTGGTTTTCCTGAAGAGTAGGGTTTAAGTGTGATGTTATGGAGCACCATTGGCTCTTATAACTGATAACTGTGGTCACAAGAGAAAACACAACAAATATAAGTGGGTTTCACTGTTATCTCTACCAACCAAAAAAGCAAGGACTGAAATAATACAAAATTTTCCTGGAGGTGGGGATACACCAGTTTGACTACAGCCCATTGTTTAAGGAATATGAAACAAGTGCTAATAGCAGTGTTGGGAGGAAGTGATCTATAAGCCAACATCTGTGTCATGTGAGCTACCGATAGGCCTAACATTTAATATTTAACTGAGTCTTATTTTTGGAAATCTTCCTAAGCATCCCCTGGAGTTCATTCCCAAGTTTAGGTGGTCACACAAGGTTGAAGACCACAGATCTACAATGTGCCGTGACAAACAATTTGTAGTCCCTGGCTGTGGCTGGAGGAGCAGTGGATATAAAATAAAGCACCAAGCATAAAATAAATGTTTGTTCTTTAAACGCTGCTCTATAAATAAAACCTTTTAGCCAGATATATACCGTTGTTTGACACAAGGTAGACCAAATAGTGAACCAGCAGCTGCTACTGACTGAATAGTGCACAGTAACTTACTTTCAGTTTAATTTTGGTTAACACTAGCTTCCGGCTCGAATTCTTTCTATGTTGTATAAAATTTTCTGATTCATCTTACTTGATGTCTGTTGGAAGATAAAGTGGGGATCAGCATCAATATGAGTAGACCTCCTGCATGAGCCCTCTGGTGTGTTAAGAGTGACTAGCCCAGGAAGCTGTGAGGAATCTACTGGAAAGAGACACATCATGGAAATTAAGTATTTCAGAGGGAAAAGGGGTAAGCAGAGCAAGCCTGAATGAAATATGGGAAATGGAGGCAGGGAAGAACGTGGTGCAAACTTCACCTGAAGTCTTGATCAATATGCGCAATGATGAATACACAACGCTTGATCTTGGTAGACTATATGGAGTACATCAAATATCCATACGCTCACACATCTTCCTGTGCTCCTGCATGACACATACAGATTCTATATACCCTCCATATCATATGCTCATAGGTTGGTATCTTTACATCATGCTCTTTACGGTTTCTTACAGTTTTTTACAGTTTCTTACCTTTTCTTACCGTTACTGTTTCTTCACAGAATCACAGTATTTGCCCAGATCCACAAGAGAGGATCTTAAAGGATCTAAAGCAAAGCCATACCTACAGAGGGTGAGCATGTTTACCTTATATATAATATATTCTGAGATGTTAACTCTTGATGAAGCAGGATACAGGCAAAGGCAGTTGTGAATGCCTTAGTGAGGATTAATGTCCATTTACTGACATCAGCAAGGTGAAGGTTATCCTTAATACCAGAGAGACTGCTTGTCCATATAAATAATTCATAATTTATGGAACAGTGCAAATGTATACAAGCATTCCTAGGCAGTCCTGCAGGCATATCAGTGAGGCTTACCATGTGGGAGAATACTTTACAGAGTGCTCTTGGCAGAAAATATTTTGAAATATACTTTATATATCCAAAATATATATGTGTCTCTATTTTATCCATTTGGATATAGATGCTAGGAAAAAGGTCTATCTGGGAGAATGAAGGCACAGTACATTTCTGCACGTGTATCTAAATCTGGGCGTATGCAATAGTATGCAGGTGTACTGCATAGAGGAGTGTTTGTGGTCCTTTGTAATCCCTTATATGCCTGGATACTGGTACATATGTGGACATTTACTGCTTCCACATACCCCTGGATACATCCTTTTTCACATGGTGAAATAGTCTTGCATGTCCACTTTCTTTTGCAACACAGAAGTAGTGATTTATGCATGCACTATAAATGGGAAAGATCTCAAGCTCATTTCACTTGCCGTATTGTACAGATAAGCGAGCATTTTTGTCATTGTTTCTCTATGTTCTCTCATCTGGCTTGAGTAAGTTCATGGTCTCTGCCTCCACTACAAAATGATCTCCCATGATCCTATGACCCCAGTATTTTAGCGGAAATTTCTCCTGCTGCGACTACCTGCCAGCACCAATCTCTCCGGCCCAAGCAGCACCGCATGGGCTGGTCTTGCAGCTGTAATTGCAGGGCCTGCTTGTTGGGTGTCTGCGGATACAGCGCGGGAGACATAATGTGAGAAGACATGCCCACCAGGAGAGCCCCCTGAATTGAGACAGACTGCAGCATAGAAGGCTTGACAGAACCGTGCTGAATAGCAGCTCCTCAGGGGCACCTGTAACCCCAAGGCTCCTTGGGACAAAGGGCTTTCTTTGAGAGCCTGCCAGACATGTGTGCTTCCTCCTCAAACGGCCCAGTCAGGTGCAGCTACACAGCAAATGGTGGAGTATTTTTGGAGCACCTAACTGGTGGCTGGCTGACAAGCAGTTTGCTGCTTTCACTTTCATAACTATTTTTCTCTACACTTTTTTTTGTGTGATTGTGGTCTCTGTCTCTGATATGAGGTTTCTGCTCACACTCACGGTTATGAGAGCATATGGCAGCCTAAATAAACCTGTTGCCAAGTCACATTATGGTAAGCCTATGGGAGAAATAGATATTTATATTGTTACATCTGAGGAGAATCACTATAATCCCTAGTCGAACCAATAGTAATAGTAAGTACACAACCTAATAGCTGTGAGATCCGGTTACAACAATAATACAATAACAATAATAATTACAAAATGATTTGACTGCCTCTGAACATAACCACAAATGGGAGCACCTAAATGAGTCTACTGTCTCCATTGATTCATGACCATGAGATTTCAAGAGTGTGATAATGATTTTGAACCCTCTCCTGAATGAATCCCTTGTGTTTACAAATATTGTGTCATAAACATTCTACATTCTGTCACCAGTGCACATTCCGGTTGCAAAGAGCCACCCTACCTGGCCCCGTATAATGTAAACTTGGTCATTTCCAGAAGTGTCTTTTAAGGACTGGCCATCAAGTATTCTTATGTTTATTGATTTTGACACAATATATTAGGTGTATATTTAGTATTCCTGGCTTACTATAATAATCATATGCACCTAGAATTTAATCAAACTTTTAAAAATTGTTAAGACAACGTGTCTGTATCTAGGAAATTTGTCTAATCTTGGTGATAGTTACCAAGGGTGATCAGCTAAATGAAATAGCAGCTTCATGAACTAACTGTAAAGAGCTGTGCTGTCTGGGTGTAAAACCAGTAACAAGCTAAATTTCAATGGGAAAGAAGGCTAATTGTGTAGTTTAAGATGAGATGCTGTTACGTTAGCCAGGTAGCTAAGCCACTCAGTTGATCATGTTGTTGTGGAGATGTTTCATACTATATGGCACTATAAGAAATTTTTATGAAAAACTCTATGAAAAATGCATATCCATTTTCTACAAATGTGTTGTGGATGTTTAATAAGATGAAGAAACTCAGGGATTTTACATAGAAGTCTATGAAAATAAAGTTTTATTCTGCAAACAGCAGCTAGTTGTGTTCGATTTCAAGCATCAAGACTACTTCCAAGTCTTTTATTTCTAATGAACAGTTTCCTGTACAAGGGTAAAAGCTATCAAGGCTACAAAGGTGCAGAAAGTGTAGAGAAAATGTAAAAGTGTCAAGTACAAAGGAACAATGGGAAGAGGTGGGTATATATAAGCGTGCAAGGGAGGAAGGGCAAAGTGGCAGCACAAAAAGAGCAATGGAAAGAGGAGGATATATACAAAGGCATAATAATAATAATAATAATAATAATAATAATAATAATAATAATAATAATAATAATGGGAAAGGGCAGTGCTTAGAGTCTGGGGAAGTAGGTATTGCATGTTAAGTTGTAGGTACTGCACATGAGCATGATCAACAGCAGTAGCGTGGTGACACACACACAGACAATCACAGAAACATATGGCAGCATGACTGTATGGAAAGCAGGATCCTTGTTAAGGTGCATTTAAAGTTCTGACTGCCCAAGAGTAGAAGCTGTCCTTAAGTCTGTTTGTTTTGCATCTGAGGGATCTGAATCTTTTCCAAGAGGGCAGCATATTAAACAGGTGATGGCTGGGATGAAAGTGGTCTTTTATGATCGCCCTTGCTCTGGTGAGACACCTCACCAGGGAGGACGTCCAGTGAGAGAAGTGGACAACCAATCACATTCTCTGCACTTCTGCATTTCTATTGGCCACTGGACAGCTATCGTACCACACAAGGATAGTGCGCACCAGCACGCTCTCAATTCTGAATGAATAGAATGAGATCAGCAGGTTGGTCTGCAGCCTGTTCCATCTCTCTCTCTCTCTCTCTCTCTCTCTCTCTCTCTCTCTCTCAGGAAAGCTACAATGATGTCCTCTCAAAATTCATTTATAGGCAATTTCATGCTGTTAGCAGGAAAGTTTAGTGCCGCCATGCTTCCGCTCCTTTTATTTTGCTACAGTGCTACATCAGGGTACTCTCCTAAAGCTTTGACTCTTTAGTGAAGCAAAGTGAGTTTGGTCCACCAGGCTAGAAAAAGTTACAGCATGACAGGCTTCATATGCAGTCCTCTGAGTAGGTAGTGACTTTAAAAATTCTACTGCATCCTTTAGTGAAGGTTTGTAGATTCTAAAGCATTGTTAATTAGATTTTTGGGTTTGTAGATTTGTACCAAAAGAAATGTAATGTTTGTTACATAAGGTTTTGCTATGTTATGAAATGCAGACCATACAGTATTGCTGCTTTGCTGCTAATGACAAACATCAGCATTGTCTTCTTTCTTCACAAAGATAAAATATTATTAATTGATGAGCCTTGATGAACAGAATATGAAAGTGGCAAGTACAAACTCTACTTGGATTTTTACTCTATTGAAATACTAGCTTGGGTTCAAATGCTGGCTGCTGAACTCATAAAATTTGTGCCCTCGTATAGTGTAAGCTGCTGTAATCCTTCAGCTTGTCAGGGACACATATATAAAGATTGCTTCTTTTTATGTGTTGGACCTCAAATTCATCACTGACCTCTTACTATCAAATAAGCGCAAGGCCAGTGCACCAACCCCTGCCAGCTGTTCTTTCACTGTTCGTTGCAATGTGTGAGAAGAAAGTATTCTCTGGCCTCATCTCTGGCAATGACCACGCACCTTCTCATTCAGTAATCAGCTGAGAGAGAGAGAGGGAGGGAGGGAGAAGGGTGCTCGTCTATCCGGCTGTGATTGTTCTGTACTCTCTGTAGCACATTTGCACTGCAGCCAATGGGCTGAATTGACTCATGCTTGTCGTCAGCTTGGCGGCTCAGCGCATTTGTTGACTGGCTAATAGAGAAAATGAGCGTCAGAGAGCCGCCACTCACATGCCGCTCGTATGAGGGATGAGCCCCCACTAGGGCCGATGAGGGATCTCAGTCCAATCTGATTACCACATTGCTCATCCTGTCACCCCTTATGGCAGTAAACAATATGGGGGAGTTGATAAGGTGGCTGCGTGGCTCCTCTCACAGCACAGGAACAATGCAAGCATGTCAATGAATCCAGCCCAGGCTTCATGCGCAGGTTGTCAATTCGACCACACCAGCTCAAAGATTTATGTGTCAGTTGGGATTGGTAATTTGCATTCAATTGTAATCCCAATAATGGAAGTTTTGTTTTGTTTGTTTTCTGGTGCCGTGCACACGCGGGGTTTGGAAAACAATAAAGAGGTACGCATTCAGCTATTCGCTTCACTGACACTGGCATAACCATAATATAACTGTAGTTGATGCGCACAGCATCCCAAAAGATTCAGATGATCTGGTACCATCCTTTGTGTTTAAAGAAAACAGCACAGAACCATGGAAAGATATGGCCATTAAGCAAGTTCTTACCAATAAATAAAAAGCACTTTGTATGCACAGACAAGAGAATATTTCAATTAAATATGCATATGCAGTATCTTCAAACCAGGCCTTAGGCCTCATTGATGTTTCTCACTGCTGGCCTTCTCTACTGGTGCTACTGAGAGTGTTAAAAGACTAAAGCCAAGCGAAACTTATTAATAGTTATTTCTTTGAGTGAACTTTAGAGGTGTAACACTGTAAGAGTAGTTGCCTCCAAAATTGGCTGATTGTAAATTATCCATAAATTAAAAACATAAAATTACCTAGAGAAAACATCTTAATATTCATTAGTTTAAAGACAGTGGTTTTATAGTTGCTCACATACAGCATAATGCTGTTCATATACAGCACAAAGTGCAGGAGTTTTTGAAGGCCTTATTGTCACTTGTTTGCCACCTTGTGCAAAGAGTCCGTATCCACAGGGATACGGTTACTTTCAGGTGGGTGGGCACCTTGTCTGAAGCTTCAGTCGCTAACTTTTGGTTGTGATGTGTTTTATATTCTAGCTTTGACATTTCAAACGTGGAACACCATCGCTCATAGCTCAGCCACTCTCTATGTATTCTGATTGGACCAACTGTTCTTCTTTCAGTCTGCCTGCAATTTGTTCTGAGGGTATCCTGTTCTATATTGGAATAATATTAATATTAAGCAGAGGTGCTACATTGATGAAGTCAGGCTATTTCTTGATTATAATTTGGTGTAAATTTCTAAATCCAAACTTGATTAGTGTTATGGAATAACCAAAAGACAGTCTGATTCTCAAGTATGTTCCTGAACCCTGAATGAACTTGAACTCACTAACTGGGGAATTTTATTATGCAATAGTGTTCTAATTAGTGTTAAAGAAAACATTTCTTGTGATGGGGACTACTTTGATGTCTATCATCTTTCCTCAAATACAACTAAAACCTGTTGTGTACTGAGTGAAAATACAGTAGGCAGCCTGCTGGTGAATAATGTCATACATTTGGACCACAGATCACTGATTAGGCCATTGTCTATACACAGGTCCCCAATTATATTGTATAGAAGACAATTAGAAATGAACATAGAAATGAAAAAAAAAAACAACTGAAGACAGAGATAGACAAAAAGATAGATAAAGGTAGATAGATAGATAGATAGATAGATAGATAGATAGATAGATAGATAGATAGATAGATAGATATGAGAAAACTCTAGATACATACATACATACATACATACATTGATTCATACATACATACATACATACATACATACATTGATTCATACATACATACATACATACATACATACATACATACATACATACATACATACATACATACATACATACATACAACTAATAGATAGATAGACAGGCAGACAGGCATATAGATCGATGGGGCAATTCCACTGAAACTGTAATGTCCATAATGCCAGCAAAATACCTTGGTATTTGTAAGATGCAAATGATTCTGTGTTTCATAAGTTTCATAAAATTAGTTCTACAACCAAGAAGAGTGAATGCTCAGATTTTATGTAATCATCATACCATACCATGGCATTGAATTGGTGTTATGAATGTGACAGTTTTGTGTGGAATTGCCCATAGATAGATAGATAGATAGATAGATAGATAGATAGATAGATAGATAGATAGATAGAGAGATAGATAGAGAGATAAATATAGATAGATAGACAGACAGACAGACAGACATATATCTATCTATATATATAGATAGATAGATAGATAGATAGATAGATAGATAGATACTTTATAGAGCTCAAAAGTGTTACCACCTCCACATTGGCTTGTATATCTACCACTCAAACACTTCTACACATTTTACATCCTGTTGCTTTTATTGCGTGAAAGGAGGGGTATGAAATGCTTTTCTGCAGCCATTTTAGTCTATTTACTTGAAATCTTCGCAGTCATCCAATTAAAGGGGTAATCTGAAAAAGAACCAGAAACTTTGAAACAAACAGACCAAATAGGGAACCACTTGACTTGTCTGGTTTCAAAACATTTGTATGATTTGTTTTTTTTTATGGTGATGTGACCACAGAGGCAATCTGGAACTATTCAGAGCTGTTATTGCAGTCCTGTCCCATGTATTTCAATGGCCATTTTTACTATTGAGGCTTTGAAAAATAAAACAGAGAGGGAGTGTTACCTATTTTGTTTATACCAGATAAACAGTTTAAAGCCTTGTTGTGCTTGCTTTCTGAATGCCAAACTGAAAATTATGGCTAATGGTATTTTGTGAAGATATCTAAATATGAAATATTTAAACCACTATCAGAATGCCCATGGTGCCCATAGTGTGTGCATTTTTAATATGGGCTAATATATCTGATTTAGAAAGCAGTAACTCAAACAACCTTGGCCATGCTAGGCCTTACAGAAAGTGCCATTCCTTTCATAGCATAGTTTCAACCCAGGACTGCTTCGATATTCAAAACCTAAAAAAGTTCAAATGAATGACACTTCTTGGAGCATGGGGTGCACAAACACACACACACCACACACGCACACTCATACATGCACACACAGTGATGCAAAAGCAAGGTGAAATGGAAAATAGACAAATAGCCAAAAGTAGTAAAACTCTTCACTCAGTCTATACACAGGTCCCCAATAAACCAGTAATAACATCAAAAAAAAACTTTGAAACAACATTGTTTGAAGGGAAAGGGAGGCAGTTTTTGGGATATAAACTTTCAAAAGTATAAACTTTCAAAATCAACCAAATTATTCACGGTCATTGCAGGGCAATCAATCGCTACGAACTGAGCGCATAATGTAAACTCACTCGTGGCACGGAGTTGGAAAGGGTTACATCCTCCTCGATAAAGTTGATAACACTGGTATTTGCGCCCTTTCACCTCTCTCACTATGAGGAGCTGTTACGTCGCCACACTCATCTCACTCGTTTGTCATTTTCATCTCACCATGTCTTGAATGAATTCGGCACTTACTTTTGGGGGTGGGGGGGCATTATCGAGAACGTTACCTTCGCTACCCTCCATTAAACGTAGTGATTGTGACTTATCTCGTCAAAGTGCGTGCGATTTGAGTGTATGACCATATGCATTTGGGATGGAGTGGTGGAAGGTGCTGCAGCACTCCTCCACCCCTCCCCTCTTTATCAGACAGTGGCCATGTGACCCACAGTCTCAGGCTTCTGTCAGTCGCTGGCAGGAGCGCAGCAGGGAAGCAACGCGTTGCAGCTTTTCTTCTCTCAAAATGATCGGATTTTTCTCTGACACTAACTGTAAGGTTTTCATCGTTACTTGCATCTAAAAAGGGGGAATTTCAGGTAAATAAGCTTTGCCATTTTCTCTTGGTGACATTAGGGATGTTTTTGAGGGCGCAGAGGACCGCTCCTCACTCTTTCAGTGATGCGGTGATTCTTGTTACGGAACATGAGATTTCGCGGTGGATGTGAAATATTGTCTGAATGGTTGAGGCACAAGCGAAATGCTGTTTTTTCGTACCTTCACTGTAGTTGAAGTTTATTCTGTTATCCTCTGGTAAACAGCACGGAACATATGTCCAAGACTTTCTGTGCAATTGCGCAAATGGATGCTTTTGGTTTGCAGGTGCTTTCACGTTATGGAGATATTTGTTATATATAGAAGTGTCAGACAAGTAGCAGTTAGTTTGTGAAAGCTATGCTATAGTGATCAAATTTTAAACAAAATATCACATAGACCGCGCACTCTAACCCAGATGATTGTGCGCCGCTGAGACTAGGGTAAAGACGGTCGCCAATTGTCATAGAATGACAGTCTATAGGACTTTGTGATTTTTAGTTTCCATTTAAGATAGTTGAGGTTCCATTTAAGATACCTAATCTCTGGTCTCGTTCATCCAGGATTCTGATTCATTCAGCGTTTCTTTTTTGCAGCCAACTATTCAAATTGTTAAATCTGAGCACCATCACTTTTCTTGTATTAGAGATCAAATAGTGCAACATGACCAAGTTATCTGACGATACCTATAGGGTTTTTGATAACGTTCTTGTAGACCAATTTGCCCACACCCTATGTGAAGTTATTGTATGTAGCTTGCTGTTAGATGTCGACAATCCAAACCAATTCAATCTTTGAGCCATCCGCGATGATCCTTAATGGAATGAGGTAGGCTACAGGAAGCAAAGGGAGATTGTGGGGTTCGACTTCGGCGGTATATTGAACCAGTCACCCCCCAAAATAATCGAAATTAGTTAACTAACTGGCTTGTCTTATCAAATACCAACTTACCAAATGTCAGTGCTGACGTCTTTGGTGGTAGTTGCCTATTTGTTGGTATGTGCATGCCGTTTTCACCGTTTTTTTTTTTTTTTTATAAATTTAACAACGGTTAAATAAACGCAAAGTCGTTTTCAGAAGATAATGCATGAACAGATTATTGCACTGAAAAGAAAACTTAAACAGGCTGTCTGTGTTAATGCCCATTTCTGTTCTTTCAGGATAACTGTTTTGAACAGAACATTTTTGTTATATGTATGAGTGATTTAGATTGTTATGCAGTTTCATGGGCCGTAATAATTTTCAGTCGTTTTCCTAAATACTTCAAAGGAGCTGGCGCTGAACTGTTTTGCACAGCCATGTCGACATGCTCACAGTTTAAACCTAATGTTTTGTAAAGTCGGCCTTCTCCCAGGCTGTTTTATTTGACTGAATGCCCTATGCATATGAGATAGGCTAAAAATATTATTTTTATCTCTTTATTTCTCAGTGCTGGTGTCATGACCGCAACGCGAAGATGCCTCAGTATGATGCCTGACGCTTGCATCATCCACACTGTATGGATCCAATGATTTGTTAACACAATTCGGACTGAAATCTACCCGTGGCCGCAATGTTCCTGAACACAAGACAACAAATGGATGCATCTCTTATTCTAAATAATCGACTGTGAATGACTTAGGTTTCATGAGGGAGCAGGTGGAGAAAGGACAGGAGAAGCATCTCACCGTTGAGTAGTTGTTTAGAGAGAGAGAGAGAGAGACGTATCTGTTGGAATTAATAGTGTTAACATAAGATTTAGGCCTACTAGAAATGTTTACCCATGGAGTTTAGAGTCGTCGGCAGGTATGCGGATGTTGTTTCGACCTAAAATGCAAATGTCCAAATTCTCTACTCTACTTTTTCAGGACATTCTGAACGCTTGCTATTAGGATAGCCTTTCTGCTGAAATTTCCCTTCAGTAGTTCTTACAAAGTAGCATAGCTCCTTTTTTAACATCATGATGCTTAAATTGCGGCATGGTGCCCATGTAATATGGATGGGTTTAGTTCTGTGTTGCGTCGTGGACCTCGGGGCTAGCCTGGAGTTCGCTGGTGCTGAGGGGCAGTGGGCCACGTTTCCCATGTGGAATGCATGTTGCGAAAGCGAAATGAGCTTCAATATGAAAACTAAGAGCTCCCAGGGACTCTTGGTGTACTTTGATGACGAAGGATTTTGTGACTTTTTGGAGTTATTCATACACAATGGCAAACTCAGCCTACGGTTCTCCATATTTTGTGCCGATCCAGCAACTGTGATCTCAGACACAGCGGTGAACGACAGCCAATGGCATTCTGTCATTATAAGGAGAAACTTCAAAAACACCACCCTGATTGTGGACAAAGAGGTCAAGTGGGTGGAGGTCAAGTCCAAAAGGCGCGACATGACGGTATTCAGCCATTTGTTTTTGGGTGGAATTCCACCGGAATTAAAGTCGCAAGCGTTAAAGTTAACGTCGTCCTTGGTGAAGGACCAAGTTCCTTTTGCTGGATGGATAACAGACTTGAGAGTGAACAATTCAGAACCAGAGCTCGTCAGCAGTGGAGGGGTCAACAATGACCTCTGTGGCACAGACATCATGTGTCTGAATGGTGGAGTTTGTAGTGTTGTTAACAACGAGCCAACCTGTGACTGCTCAGACACTGGTTATCAAGGAAAGGACTGCAGTGAAGGTAAGCTGTCTGGATTCGTATTTTGATTATTTTATTTTAAGAAAATGTACTATCATCAACAGATGTCTCACACTGGAATAACTGACAAATTAGTAATGCCAGCCACCCCTGGAAATATTTTCCCCATTTTATAAGGTGTATTTTTCATTACAGTTATTTAGCCATGTAATGTGATAATAACAAAATAATAATAATAATAACAAAATAATAATAAGATTCTGCTGTTACAATGTGTATTGCTTGCAACAGGCCAGTGTTAATTTGTCATTTTACTCCTGCAAGATCTCATTTACTACCCATGCAGGTGTTCAACATTCTCTAAGGTGTATACAGTACCTGCAACCCTGCCAAGGTCTCCAGGGATTTCATGACCTTTGAAACTCTCTGTTGGGTTTTGTTTTGAAAGTTGCCATTTATAAGTATTTCCAAAACAGATGAGCGTATGACCTTGAGCAGACACAAAGCCTGAACAAAAGTGCCTTTTTCGACCAAGTGTTTTTGGTAACTGAGATAACATCACTGTAATTCCTAAATAAACAATGACAGCCCTTTTGCCACATTTAGTTTGTATTGTATTTCGTTTAGTATGTCTGCCTTAAAAAAACATAGCTTGATGAAAATCAGTTTGGGATTTGAAAAACATTGCAGCCTTTCACGTATCAGGCCTGAGCAGAACCACAGGTAGACAGATGCTATTGTTATTAAATATTAAAATTATTCAAACAGCTCAGCAGCAATGTGGGAACAAAGCAGATTTGTGTTTACTTTCAAAAAAGCAGTTTGACAATAATGCAATTTTTTACATAATTTCCTGGTTACTGTTTTATGTTTCCTGGCTGGGAAAAAAAACTCTTCTGAGACATTTGTCGTCATTCTAGGAAACAAAACACAAGTAGTGTAAACCAGAATACAAAGCTTTTAAATATTTAATCACAGCTGTTCTACAGTTCAATACTTAGCCATCCTAAAACCAAACTTACCGTTATCTGGTATGAGCTTTAGTGCTGTGGAATTGTGGGGTCTTCTATAGTGTTGTAAAAATAGTGTCTGTGTTTTTGGAAGTGTGTAGGGATGGCTTTACTTGAGTAAGAGGCACAATATTCTCTACTTCTTTTAAGTAAGGGGAGACCAAGTGTTGACTCAATAATCAATAGTGGTACATGATAACAGCCAGATCTTAAAGTCTTGCATGCTCTTTTCTCATAAATTTACTGATCTGAAGGGCGAAGTACATCCTGTGTGATTCTAAATTATGACATTGATTTTGCTGACCAAAAACAACAAACAAACAAAAAAAACTGCCATAATTTTCAAGCACTGTGGTTATGACTTTGGTTTAATTCAAGCACAGTTTGATATGTATTCTGGTAAAGTCTGTAATCAAAGAGTTCCGTGCATTTGGCATATTCAGCGTGTTTTATAGAAGCCCAAAATTACAGTTGATGTTTTCATTTTGAATTCTTGAGGTCACCTTATGTTAGGAGGTTTCTGCTGTCATTTGATGCAGGATGTGGTGAAACACACTGTAGAAGGTGACACACTTATGACAGTCAAGCTTGTGAGTCATTGAATCCTGATGTGACATGTTCAGATGGATCAAGCACAGCTCTGTGGAAAGTGATGGACGTGTTGTGAGACATATTATTTCATTCATTCATGTTCTGGGAGCATTATGCAAGAATGAATAAACAGCAGTTTGTAAAATGTCAGATTTCACATTATGTGTGGAATTGCATGTAGACAGCATGTACCTTTTTTGGTAAATATAAGTGAACCATGTAATTTGTTAGGCTTTTTTTCTACTAGGTTGGTAATGGTTTTGATGAAAATCTGATGACAGTTGTCAGAGATCGGTTAGAGGTGGGAATAGTTTGTGGTTGCTGCACAAGTGCAATAACAAGCTTGAAGGATAGCAAAGGACCCCTAGCGTGTGTGTGTGTGTGTGTGTGTAGCGACAAACAGGCTGCTCATTAGTATGTCAGTGTGGATAGAGCTGATCAGAACTCCAAGCCCAGACAGGTGGTCTGATAAGTGCTCAACACAGTAGTAACAAAGCTAATTGGATTTTGCAGTGGATTATTCTGAGCATCTCATAAATGAATTATGTCATTAAATGCCAAGTCATCAGGAGTCAGACACACACACACACACACACACAGAAAGAGAGAGAGAGAGAGAGACATGACTGCTTAATTTCCTCATTTTTTTTCCAGGCCATGCATGACATAATCCTTTTTTATTTAAAGTCAGTTTGGACCAACATTATACGTGCTTCAAGCCATAATTGTGCTATATTTAAAAGGAACTATACATAAGGGGTTCTAAATGGCATTGGGTCCTTGCAGTCCTGTAGCCTGGATCACTCAGAAGAATTATCTATATGTCAAATTGTGCTGAAGCCACTCTGTCAAAACATCAAATTTGCTATTCTTTAGTTTAAAAAAAAAAAAAACCTGTTTAACATTGATGCCAGGATAGCATTGACACAATTAAAACTCAATTTCTATTCGTTTGTAGTCGTTAATGCAGTTTGGCAGTGTGGGTGTTCATTTCTGCATCTTTTGAACTGCGGTGCGGCAGCATGTAACCCAATTCTGTCGAACCTGCACTCGTGTCCTTCACCACATTGAAGCGCAGATTGTGTGTGAGGAGGAGACAGAGGCACTGGGAAAGAACAAAGATAGTAGAGGTAGACTGTAATTGTGTATGCATGGCTGGAGACTAAAGAGGAAGTGTTTGGTATAGGGCTTCTCTGTGACTTTAATGCAAAGGTGCTTTAACCCTCGTTAGGTTTGGTGTGATAATTAGCCTATGTTGTTGACTTATGTTACAGACCTCGATGTTGTGCTGCCGTTGTGCTTATATCCGTGTTATTGGTCATTGGAGATTTTTGTTCTCAGCTTCTGATGCTACACCGCATGGTAGAGGTGTTTTTCTGTCAACAACTTATGGATTTCCATGGGTTTCTAAGACAACCAATCATAGCAAGTTTCTGCTTTAAAACCTGTGATGAGGTCCAAAAGTGTTAAGTTATCTTTGAGTATTCCATAGATGTTTTACATGCTATTATTTAATCCCTGTATCATTAAAAATAGCTTTCTTATTTTATATCAGAGAGTATGAACACAATGTAATGATTCAGAAGGCATGCTAAAGATAAGTACAGTATTTTTGGCATCTGAATGGTGTCATTTGTCATCCATGATGAATCTAGCATGGACTGCTGACTCACTATCCAAATTTGAACATAAGCAATCACACTAACTAACTATATCTGCCATTTTAGTTTACTTCATGTGACGTAGAAACACTCCTGAGTTTTAAATGATGTCAATAAAGGGAGCAGTGTCTGCTTCCCTGTAGTGTCGCTCTACTTGTGTTTTTTTTCTACAGGATTCCTGTAGCCTTCCTCTTACATCAAAGCATGTTAATTGTTGCATGAAGACTGCTACATAGTCTCCACTATATCTCATTGAAGTTAGCTTTTTGTTTGCTCGCTTATCTAGTTTTTAATCACAAGGGATCACCCCGGTACTGACAATGAACCCAGTATGGCTGACGTTGCTACATTCAGGCTAGTTTTACCTTACTGCCAATTCATGGACAGCCAGCTACAATTACCAGTTTTTAAAAGTAATGCTAAGGCAACAGCTTTAGCAGGTTCACACAGTGTCCCTTAAGCACCTACAAGTGTCTTTCTGTTGAACTGAATTGATAGATTAACATTGACATTGACGCATAAAAAACGTTGTGCATTGTGAGAATGATTGAAAGCGATATTTAATATTTGTTTCTAAGTAAACAAAATTAGTGTCCCCTGTAACGGGTACTGTTAAAATGCTCATTGTTATGGACAATGGATGTGAATTATGTACATTTAGCAACAATGTTGCCAGAAAAACCCTAACCCCTTTCGCAGATGAGCAAATTTGCTGTGTTCATAGAGCCATTAAATTAAGCCAAACTCTTAATGAATTTGGAAGCTTATGTTAAATTAAATAAGCTACCAAATATCTTAGTGGTTGGGTGAGTGGTGAGGACGTAGTGAAGGGCGAAGCCTAACTCAGCTGAGATAATTGTAGATGAAAAAAAACAAACAAATAAAAACAATATGGAGCCCAAACTGTGGAGAGAAAAGACCACAGATAGTTTTTTGTCCATGCCTAAGCCAATTTACCTGTACATGGCGTTATGTTGACATGAAATATTGCAATGGCAATACAATACCAATTTAGTTTAACAATCTGAAAAGAAACAGTATTCTTGTTGATCAAATGTTAATAAGACTATCTCAAAAGGCATGTTGTGAAACACAACAGAATAATCAGCCTCTGTGTATGAGCTCCCTATAATAGCATCAAGATAATCTATGTAATTACATTCTCCCTGTAAATTTAACACTAGTTTTGTGTTGTCAGTGATTGGTCAGCATATTTGGCAGATTAATTGTCTTGGTTCCTGATCTGTTTCACCACCATAGACACCTCAGGAATATGAGGTCAAAGACCTCTGCCCATTATCTAATTAAATGCACTGTAAGTGTATTTTCTAACATTTAAAACTACACAGTTAGTGCACTAATGAGTTTTGTATTTAGGCTATATTGGAGATTCATTACAAGATTATGATGAATTGATGAAATTAATCACCAATTAATTGCATGTCTTATTTTGTAATGAAAAGTATTTAAAACTCACAGAATTGTGGGTTCTTGATATTTAGTTATATAGTAGCAAATAAACAAAGCACAAACAATAGTTAGCGGAGATGAGATTTTACAGGGATGAGTAGCATCAGCCCACTTGTATAGTCTATAAAATGATTTCAGATATTATAGCATGAAAAATTAACTTCTAAGCTGACAACTGTACTCAGCTTGATGTCTTGGTGTCTGTTGAATGCCCCCTGAGACATCAACCAATTTTACTTTCACCAGAAAATGTAATGTTTCTTGTTTTTAAAGGTATGGTTAGTATACATTTTTTAATAGGTTCTCCACCTCAGATGTGAATGATGAGAAACTAAATGTTACTGCAACATAGGCAGACACATTCAAAACTATGTAGTGAACAATGGGTGAAAAATGGATTTGATATGAGCGTGATTAATCTGCATTCATTTTTGTTGCATACTTGGTCTAATTAGTCTAATTTATCTCTCTTATGCATACAATTTTGCAGACATTTAAACTGAATGCTACACATAGTTCCCAGAATGCTACACACAGTTCCCAGAACCTTCTTGATACCGTCCAGTGTATCACAATGCTGTATCAATGCCATATATTCATTCATTCGAGTTACACTAAACCACAAACTCAATTTGCCACACACTGAATTTTGAATTTGGTGTGTGGCTATGCCTGCTGGCTCTCAGTAGCCTTATTTATTTGTCTTCAATCTTAAATGTCTGAATTATGACACAAAGATGAAGAAAAAAAAAAAATCCATGCTGCCAAGCAGAATGTGTGAAATCGCCCATTATAAAATATACATCAAGAATCAGGCCATCGATGGAAATCAATTGCTGGCAGAATTTATTACCACTGCACTGTCTGGGCCGTGTACTGTGCTTATGCAAAACATACTCATGTAGTAGAAAAGGAGATACTAGGTCTATATTCTCCTGTCAGTTTTTGAAACATGATTTTGTACCCTGCCATTAAATAATTTAAAAGCTTTTTTTCATTACTTTGATCAGATGGAAGGATTACTGGATTTACACTGCCTCACCCTACCCCCGGGTGCACACATGAGCATAAATCCCATTGTTTGGTTGGAACAATTATTTAGATGCACTCTTCTGTGTTTGTGAAGTCCTTTTGACTGAGCCTCTCATTACACAAATCACATGGATCCACAATATGACTCACTTTTTTAACATAATGAAATGGAATCTGGTGTATTATCCCTTTTCTACGTTTGTGACACACCAAACTACCCCTTTTCTGCAAAATGCTGCACCTCTATGTGTGAAGTTCTGTATGTGCATGTGTGAATGGACCATCCAGGGCGTCCTGCGTGGCCCTCTGTTTTGTGTGTGCTTCTATACAGACATCTCTCTCTCTCTCTGTGCATGTGTGTGTATTTGTTCAGGTTTGTGTAGCATATAACGGGATACTTATGTGGTTGTTCTACATTTTATGTGGCTTAATAAAATCATTTTGCTGAACCTACCCCTGGCCAAGACTCTTTTACTGTTTCTGTCTGGCGGGTGAGAGGCAGTTGAAGCACTAGGGGAATAGCAGTACAAAAGAGATCAATGGTTTATCATTCTCTGTGGAAGGGCAGATTTGAAGGGCCACATGAGGTTAATGGATGTGTGGCGAAATAATCTTTGTCTTTTGTTTATTGTCAGGAGTTAAGGTGCATGCGCTTTTCACTTTCTCCTCTAGTGTCAGGTTGCGCTGAAAATTGTTCTTGCGGTGTTCTGTATGATCTAAGCACACTGTCTTGAATGTGAGCTTCTCTTTGAACTTGAGCTATGATAACAGAGCATGCTGATGCTCCCAAACATGAGTCCCAAACGTGATTTATGTATCAACATGCTGTTACTTTTTGCTACTCGAAATATTATAACATACAGTCCATACTGTAAGACTATAAGGAGCCGTGCACTACTGTAATTTCCCAATTATTATCTAAGATTAATACGTTGATTTTGCAAAATTTCTTTATCTATAAGATGTGGGTTTGAGCTATATATAGGAATGCATTTCTTTTCATCAATCTACTTTGTCATGAACAAAGATTGTGATTGTGAATCAGTAGGTAATGTATTGTAAAACGGAGGTCAATGCATGGGTGAGGTTGACACATGGATGAGGTCAATATGTGGGGTTTTTTTGTTGTTTTTTTTGCATAAAACATTGACCTGAGGTTTATACATGGTACGGCGTATGTTCTGGAAATTACTGTTTTGTCCTTGACCTAAAGGTCTTACACTGGAACAGAGAATGTTCTTTATCTTTCAAAAGTGAATGGCATTGCAGTGTAGTGTGCATGATTTTTGCAGACATTTAAATTGAATGCTACACACAGTTCTCAGAACCTTCTTGATACCGTCCACTGTATCACAATGCTGTATCAATGCCATATAATCATTCATTCAAGTTAGTAAACCACAAACACAATTTACAGAGTAGTGTGCATAATGTGGGAATCACATTGATGCTTTTTATATATGAGGAACTTATATAATGAATAATTAATTTCTCTCAGATAAATTCCCTTTTGTCACACTGCTTGTGGGACCTTGCAAGGCTGGTTATCTTAGGAGTCTGTTAGATTCCCTGACCTTCAGTTCTCCAGACTTTTGTGTATCCTGCTCTGAGATTAGAAGATTTAGTACACTAACATAATCAAATCATGGAAAACTTTGCTTGTTCATGACAGACCCCAACACAAAACACTCAGTATACTCTTTGTGGCGATGCCTATCCATTGCCCCTAAGCTGGTCTCCCATTGTAAAGACAGGCCTATGTGGCTCCAAGAGAGTGTCAGTCTGTCTGTAAGAGTCATGCTGCCTCACTCAGCACGGCCAGATTACCAGTATACTGCTGTCTCTGTGAGCCCACAGACAGATATCGGATTCAAAAGATTAGAGGGATTTTCCCTGGGGATTTTCAGTCTTGTTTTAAATACAACTGCACTTGACTGTCAATGGGAGTGAGTGAGTGTGTGTGTGTGTGTGTGTGTGTGTGTGTGTGTGTGTGTGTGTGTGTGTGTGTGTGTGCATGCGTGCGTGCATGCATGTGTGTGTATGTGTGTGTGTGTCTGTGTGATTTAGAGTGACTACCCCACTCTAATAAAGAGGGAGGAGTCTCAGCATCCCTCTCTCCTGGGAAGCAACAACACAAACCACACGCACACAAACACACACACACAGACACACACACACTGACCAACATACACCACTCTCAACAACACAAACCACACTCACACAAACACATGCCCACACACTGACCAACATACACCATTCTCAACATCATGATTGGTTTATCTTGTTTCCAGCAACCCACTAAGACATAAATCTCAGCTTTGGAAAAACAGGCAGTCAATACTACAGTGCAGTTGTTGCAGATACACTAATAGCATTGCATACCACTGTGCTCAAAGAGATGTCTTAAAACATTGTCATGCCCATTGAAGTTACAGCGCCCTCCATAGTTATTGGTATCCCTTGTAAAGACAACTATAAAGTGGAATAAATTAAATTGAAATAAAATGGAAATGATAGAGATTAAACCCACCTCAAAGAGGAAGAAGTGTATCTGGAGAAAACACAATGCATCAAAAAGAAATAAGTTGTTTTCCTAAAAACACAATGTGCCACAATTATTGGCATCCCTAGAAAATATGACAAATAATAATGTAAATAAATCATATTAAAACTGATATTCTACTTCTTAAATTTAATAAAAGAGTATGTGGACAAGTAGTATTCCATGACTTTATGGTTCACAATGATATAAAAATTTATCAAATTTTAGATCAAATGTACTAGTCATTTGCAAGATAGGAAAGACAAGAGAATACACATTTTACAAAAATATATGCATTCCAAAAAGTGTGCTCACTTCACAGTCACTAAGAAATTCCAGGCACGGAAACTATTACAAACCTGCCTGGATAATGACCCATGTTTATCTTGACCTCATGCATAGTGAGGAGGGGGTAATAGAGGCTAAATATTCCCCTAAGGACCACTGTTGGAGACATCCAACAAAGGTCCAAAGGAGCATCCTGGGATCATCAAGGAAATCAGAAGTGACCCCCCCTTATTTGTAGATCTATTCAAAATACATACCAGGAAAAAAAGCTGTCTTGTCGTTGAGTCACAGATTTAAAAGACTGGACTTACTAAATGCTATTGGGACTTTAACTAAAATCATGTTTTATGGTCAGATGAGATGACTCATGATGGGTTAGAATTATGATACTGAAAATAACCCCCTGCCTTGTGGTAGTTATGGTGCAGGGTCTGTGATGGTTTGTGGTTTTCTTAATTCCAAAGGCTCTAGGAATCTCATTAGCGTGGATGCCATCATGACCTCCATAAAATACTTGACCATTTTAAATCAAAATCTGCCTGTCACTGTCAAGTCAATGAAAGGGTTGTGCTTGGCTCTTCCGAGGGGTCATTAAATCAAAACATAAGTTCATAAAGGCCAAGACTGTTTACTCGTCACAAAATCAAGCCTTTACCCTGGTTGTCTTAGTCCCCTGATCTTAGCAATATAGTAAACCATTGGGTTGAGCTATTGAGGAGTATGCATCAGAGTGGACCTAGGAATATGTACAATCTGGATAGATTCTGAAGAGGAAGGGTCTCAAATAAATTTCTTGTGTTCTCCAACTTTGTGGGATGTCAAAAGACAAAAAAGACAAAGCTAAGAGTAGCTTTACAATGTGCAAAATGCAGGGGTGCCAATAATTATGACGTGTATTTGGTAGAAAAATATTTATGTCTTTAAAATTCATTTTACTTTATCAGAATACATTTGATTTTTTTCAAGGTTGTATTTTTCCTCAATATTTTCATTGTGTGATTAAGGAAGATTACTTATAGATTAAAAAAATTCAGCCTTTACATGTGTTTTAGCCAACTTAAGAGGGTGCTGTGTATTGCTATCTCCCTTTGCTGTTATGGGTATGTCAGCAACACAAACTATATTGACCTGGAACAAAAAGGTAATAGGAACATTTGACAGTGACAACATTATTGACAACATTTTTTCTTTATTAAGATCTCCTGAATACTCAAGGTTGAAGGTACTTTTCATTCAGTCCTTTCTGAATGCTGCCATTTACATAAATATACAAGTTGAACATATGTCATATATGAATTTGGACTTTCGTCTCAAAGATAATTTCTCAGATTAAGATTTTTTTTCAGGGCATAATTAGTTAGACATAATATAGAGATCTCATAGTGATCGCACTTGTCCTCATTCAGGCACAGCAATTCACTGGAATAGCTGACTAAGAACTTCCCCCCATTGGACTATGGAGTGGAGTTGGAGTGAGTCAGGAAAATGAGAGTAGGACTCATGAATTGTGTTAATGGAGACATTATCCAAACTATTAGAGTGCGTGCTGCACTCTGCATGACAGGTTTCCACTAACCTTTGACATGCGCAGCTTTGTGCAAACTCTTATAATAGTTTGAAACCAGAGACTGGGATGTTTTGCCTTTGACATACATGGACTTTGATATCTATATAGGTGGTTTAGCGCCCGCAGGGTTGGAATGACACTAACTTTGACATGGGCAGCCTTTGACCATAAGGCTATATTGTTCTTGTGGGTATACAAAAACTGGCTTTTCCACATGAGCTGTGTATTTTTCATATTAAACAGGAAATCCTATTGATCACTTAAATGAGGAATGGACTTTGGATAATATTAAAAACATTAGACTCCATTATGTCATGTCATAATTTGCTGATTTGATTTGCCTGACTAAAGATTGAGTTTTGTCTTTAAGTGTGTTGTTAACATGCTGTTACTAGAGTAAATCAGCTTATGTTGTTCACACACACACACACACACACAGACACACACACACACACACACACACACACACACACATTGTCATGTAGAAGAAATGTATGTATTTGAAGCACAACATAGGGTCAGGAGTAAAATGAGATAACCCAGTTGTGTTCCATTTATAGCTTACACAGTTTCTCTGAAATATGCAGGAATGACTTAAGAGCCCTCATTTTGTTGTTGTCGTAATCCCATTGCAAGGCACATCGCTTGTGTTTATCAGAGATGGCCCATGACAAAAAAAGGAAGGAAGATTTACTCCACATCTGTAATGCTATCCTAGATATTCTCAATCCCAGGATTAAGGTTATTAGAACTCCAGCTCTGCTGTGATTACCCTGGTGGATCAGTCCGATCCACAAGATGTTAAGAAAAAGAGGGGAAGTGTGCTGGAGCACATCTGTTCCCACAATCCCCTCCGTCTCACAGTGATAAAGCGTAGGCTTGCCGAATGAAAGGCAAGGTGGGAGGCAAGCACTATTCACCCATCAGGCCTCCAGCTTTCTACTCTGTGGCAGGAAAAGTGGTGAAGGAACTTTTTTATTATCATTATTTCACTGTCATTATTGCTTTGTGGCAGCTTCTTACTGTTAGGTTCTCTCAGAATTGCAATTACATGCTGGCTAAAGTGTCTGGAAATGGTCCTTAGATGATGGGCAGCATGAGATATTTGTCTTTGTCAAGTGAACGTGGGTTGTGAAAATCAGCTTTTCCTCGAAGGTCTTGAGCAGAGGCTGTAGATTGTTATGTAAATTGGGACGCTTAGAATATAAGTATGACCCATGTTTGGCAATGAGAGATGGCTTATATAAAATAAAAATAAATAAAGAAAGAAACAAGTATGAGGAGGAAGGGGAGAGCGATTTGGAGGTATGTGCAGAGAGGAAGACACTGACTGAGACCTCCGATGTGGGCAGAAAGATGCTAACAGTCTCAACAGGGTGCCGGTAGTAATCTAACACCAGACCAGAGTACTATAACAGCAGGTCTAATCGATTCCCATCAGAGTGGCTGGTCACTTAGCCTCTGTTCGACTCTCTCTCTCTCTTCCTCCGTTTCTCTCTGTCCTTGAGTTTATTGTGTTTTGAGAGGAATTGTCGAAGGAAGATGCTTAGCCGTGACATGCTACCAGTATCAGTGCATACAGGCTGAGGGGCATTAGCAGACAAGTGTGTGGCTGAAGGATAGGATCGAGCCCACACTCATTAGTCTTGATTTTGGCTAAATTGTAATTTAACAGCAGATTGATCCATTGTCTGAATGCTACCATTGACCTTTGCTGCATAGTCCAACAAGCATTTGTCTCCCTTTAATTTTTTCCCCACTCTGCTGTTGCTGAGCACAGTATGTGGCTCTAGAGAAGAAGTGTGTGTGTGTGTGTGTGTGTGTGTGTGAGGGGTGGGGGGGCGTGGTTACCATTTATAATGAATGGGCTGAAATGGTGATTCCAGTGGCTGAAATGGTGAACACAGAATAGAGACATTTTTTTTTGCCATAATGTAGAGTGACTGTGAAGACCTTTTGGGTGGAAATATCAAGGCTCTTTGTTATACCAGAGGGCATATTCTCTGGAAGCCTTTCTCTGACAGGTTATGGCAGTCAAATTAATGTAGATGGAGGGGGGGTTGCTGTAGCCTGTAGCGTGAAACATGAAAATATGAAAGTGTATTGTTCGTCATGTAAGAATTCCCACATGGCTGCACAGCGGGCCTTGAGTCCTCTTGCATGTTGAAACAGTGAGATATTTTGCTTTATAAGATCTGTGCAGTTTCTTCGTTTGAAAAAAAGTCAAGCCTAGACATTTTAGAGAATTTCATGTTTAAAGATTTCTTTATTTTAACATGAAGTATTCATTTACATACATTTCTGACCTAAGCCATCAAAGTGTTTTCTTTCAGTCTCTGCACTCAGCACTAAACTTGTCATATTTATTTCTATAAACAAAAATTGCATAAACTTTTCACTTATGTGGCATAGGTAACTACCATTAAACCCCAGCTCCGCATTGCAGTACCTGCAGTTGCATGCAAAATGGGCTATGAGGTTTTATATGTATTACACATAGCTCTCCCTAATTATGAATTAAGCAGGAAATATAGTCATTAAGATGTGACGCCCATTTAATTATGATTAAATTGCTGCTTGAAAATGTATGCAAAGTCTGCAAGCATTCCCCATAAACCTCACTGGGTGCAACTTATCAAACTGCCGGTGCTATGAAAGCAAGAACATTAACAGATCAGTGTAATTTTTTCTAGGCTGACTTTCTGTTAAATTGGGCCAATATTCTTTGCTGTTTAAGGGCTAAGCCAGCGGAGTGTTCAAGTCGGGGTTGTGCTCCTCAATACCGCATCACTGAAAGGTGTGTAGAAAAGACTTCCAGCAACACCAAGGAATGTCCCACTGGTGCATTCAGACTGTACAGGGAATCAGTGGGAGAGACCTGAATGGAGATGCTGCTACACGCTGTGATTGTTGCTCACAGAATGGTAAATGAAGAGGAGCTAAATGTCATAGTCCCATCCGTGCAAACTTGTATGTCCCAATGCCTTGAAGGACACACATGATCCTTGGAATAGGCGGCTTTGTCAGGCCCTCAGGAGTTCTTTATGATGGCACAAGGCCATTCGGATGGCTTGTATGGATGATTTGATGGTCTGAAAAGAGAGTCTCTCCATTTATAACATGCTGAGCCTGTGTCCTATTTTTTATATTTTGGGGTTAGGACTATGTGTGTATCTGAAATGTGAGGGTTGGTTGAGCGAAGGTCTTTGGATTCAAAGTAAGAAATATGCTCACATAAATATTGTAAAATTATATTGAATCAATTCTAACACGACAAGTTAATAGACCCTCTTCACTAATGAGCAAAAGCTGAAGAGTGCCATAGTTAGGTGTAGTTAGTTTCATAAATGCTGGTGATTTCACTAAAAATTGCCTGTTTTCCCTGTCAAGGCGTTTACTCCACAATCAGATAACTTAACCTTACACTAATATCGGTGCACTTTAAAAAATTATATATATATATGTCTCATTTAACTTAAACACTTGATAAGAAGGACAGTTTTAAAATAACTGAGCATGGTGAGAGAGTATATTTATTTCATATAATATTATTCTGAATTGTATATTTCTAAAGATCAGTCTTTGATATCAGATGCCTCCTGCTTTGTGGATATTGTATTGATTGACACTGTCATAACAAATTGTATAATTTGCTAAAACAGATAGCTGTCAGCCTTTGCATGCAACTTTTATATGCTTTTACAGCCATTATGTTACCTGAGATTTTCTGTACAGTATTTTTTCTGATTTATTGTTACTCTCATCACAATCACATTGCTGGCTGGTCTTCTCCCATCTCAGAATGCTCATTGAGAGGCAGACCATTCTTTTTTTTTAAACTCTCCTTTTGTGAACAAAGTGTCCAATTTTCTCAGTCTCACTACTGCAAATCAGTGAGGTTTATGAATGTATGCCTCTTGAGGATCTTATTAAATCATAGTTCAAAACATACACACACGCGCACACACACACACACACACACACACACACACACACACACACACACACAAACACACACACACAAACAAATACACACTAGAGGGCCACATTTACATCTCATTTATATCTGAATCCAATTGGACCCCATGAATTCACTTACCTAACATGTATTTTGTTCACAAAACGCTGCTTCCATACGTTTGATTTTCGGTGCATGGTGTGAATTTTGGGAATGTGAGCCAATGCCGACTGGTAAGTTTTGGGTCATTATCGTGCGTGGGGGCCAAAGCAAACATGAGGTAGGAGCCTGCTTTTTCTTGATGGGCGGCAGGCTGTCTGGCCATCTGTCCCCTGTGACCCGGGAATGGACCCCTGGCAGAAACTGGGTGGGAGGTGAAAGTCTGTCATTATGTGTCACTGTTCTTAGGCATTAAGAAATGAAGACAAACAACTGTTCATCCTAGATTTTCATGTGAAAAATATTTACCTGAAATTGGCAAGGCTATAAAGACATTTTTCAATAGATTGACATTGCTTATCTTTACTGTATAATACACAGCATTAACATTTTAGTATTTTAAGATGGGATTGAAAACATTACAGAATATATACATACATGCATACTATATTCCTCTGGACTGATTGGCATTTGCAGCCTTAATTTTCTCCAGGACCTCTGATAGCACTTCAATATTTATTAAATATATTAATCTTATGGCAGAGTCAAATGCTTAGATCTCACCCATCATGTTTAATGCACAAGACCAGCATATAATCAGATATGTCAAAATTACTTAGCTTTGGATTTATGCAGCTTCATATAATTGTAATTTCCATTTACTGACCACCTGTTCTGTTTAAGAAAAGATTTTGGTTTTCTTTTTTAGTGTGTGTGCATTTTTTTTGTTTGTTTGTTTTGTGTCTGTGTTATGCATGCTTTATAACGTGTTCACCTAATTCTGTGTTATGTCTCTTATGCATGATGTCAGTGGAATAAAAACAAACAACAACACAGGATCAAATAAAGTAAAGATTAAGTAAGATAAAGATAAAGTAAATATCACTTTAATGAGAAGTACACATCGCTGCTGGTAAAGGATAGAGTGATAACTATATACACTACGCTAAAGCCTGCGTTATCAGAGACTATAGTGGGCTGACAAACAGACCTAGGTCCTGATAATTGTACATGTATCAAAAAATGTATTGAAATATTTCTTGTTTGCAGTAGACCTGCAAACCAAATACACATCCATTAAATAACAGCATTCAACATCTTTGGAATAAATTTTATGATATAGACTGTCATAACACAGTTCATTGTTTAAAACCCTAAGTGTTATAGCCATATATAAAACCAGAACATAAAACCAGAACAACTTTTTTTGACGGATAAATGAATCCTTCAGGTTGACAAAAGCACATCACAACACAGGTATTGTAGTCAAACAACTGTGCCATGAAGCACCCCCCCTGACTTTACAACTCTTTCCCGTTTAGGCACTGGAGAGAAAAGTTGCATGTGATGTTTAATGCCTTGCATGGTTACGTCATGCAATGGGCAGTACCAATATGCATGCTGCTTAACAAACGTCTTCCTCTCTCTCTTCTTGCCTGTATGTGCTTCCAGAAGACAACTATGTTGAAGGTGGGTATCACTTCTCTCTTTTGCTTTTAGAGGTTGTTTAAGTAGTGTCAGTTGGGGTAGTGGGCAGGTGTCATTTGTGCCTTTGGGGCTCACAACAAGGTAAGTACAAATAATGCGTTCCTGTGCCATTTGCTTTTGGGATGATCCTTTCTGTCTACCTCCAACTCTCCCTCTCTCTCTCTCTCATGAATGAAAGTTAAGTGGTCCATCTCATTTTGATGAATACAGTAAGTGTAAATATGTAATCATCCTCTATTTGATGATAAACAGCTAATTATAAGCAGTTATTATGTAGCTATTATTATAAATGAATATTAAACAGCTTGAACGATTAGTCTGTGATTTTCAAGTGAAGCCATAAAAGTAACCCATTTGGTTATTTTGCTGGCTCAGCTCAAAGCGGGTAAGTGATGACTGTCATCTAAGAAAGGTAGTTTTTAAAGCTGTTTACTTGCCTGTGGGAATTAATCTATACAGTATATACAATATATGATGGGTCGTTCTTTCTAAGGCTATAGAGTAGATATTGCTTTGGTATATGTTTTGTCATTGAGAAAAGCACAAAGTGTTCATTTTACTAGCTAAAAATGATACATCACCAAGTGGCTTGCTGTTAGCAAGTGGCTTCTTGTAGGGACTCTACATTTTAAATGCCACACATACAGCATATCATTGAATGGAGAAGGGGACAATGATCAGACCCTGCCACAAACTTACTGTTCCTTTAAACCTATTAAAAAAAAAAAAAATAAAAAATAAAAAAATATATATATATATATATGTATATATGAAAACATGAATTTCAAATCAGTGTTGCATAATGGCTTCTTTATGGCTTCCAAGAGTAAGTTGTGAAGACATAGACCAATGCTTTTAAGGGGATATGCGGAGAAACTGGGTGGGGTGTTTTCTGCTGGGCCTTCCTGATGATTTCAACCATTGAGAACTCTTAACAACCTCTTTTTTTCTTCTACCTCTCTCTCTCTCTCTCTCTCTCTCTCTCTCTCTCTCTCGTAAGTGTGACCAATGAGGAATTGCAACCAAGAGACCGCAAAACTAATTGCTCATTGGACGATCCTTGTCTTACAGTCTTCCCCCTTCCCCCTTCCTTCCCTATCACTCCGTCCCACTCTTTCCTGCCTGATATGTCACAGGCATCGAGCAAGATACCTGTGCGATACGTGTCACAGATCCTTCCCATGATCCCCTGTTCTTTGCTGACTGTGCTCTTGTTTTCCTTTAAGGTCTTGCGCACCTGATGATGGGCGACCAAGGTATGGGTTCTGTTCCTTTTCCATTCTTGCCTTCATTGTCCCTCCTCCTCCTCCTCCTCCTCCTCCTCCTCCCCTCCCGTTCCTCTGTGTGTTGCAAAGTCGAGCTGCTTCTCACTTTTTTCATTTCCGTTATGCTAATCAGGTTTAGAGCTGAAGTCTAGGGTGTTTATGAATCATTTTATTTCTTATTTTCCTTATGTTTTTTGTTGCTCCTTAAAGACTGTATGGTGTGGTATTAATGTGTGTGCATTTTGATATTTCTCAGCGTACTTTTTTTTTTTTTTTGGTCTTTGAGCTTTAATGATTTGCTTGATTGTCTCTTCTTCTGTTGGTATGCTTCCATTATTAATTTGTTCTTTTGATAGTATTAGCATACATGAGGGAGCCCATTTTGTTTGTACAGCATGGCTGAAATAAAATAACAAAATTATACAAGAGTAATGAGCACTGTGCTTCTGTGTTATTTTCTCTCTTGTTTTTACCTTGACTGCTGTGATCCCTGTCAGGAAAGTGCCAGTGAGCTTGACTGACATCATGTCCCGTACTATATTATGAGCACCACAATTGCAACCCCCGAAGCAAAAAAGGATGTCTTATGATGCAACTAGGGAGGGATAGCTCTTCTGATGTTTTTTGTTCTACCACTTAGATAGATGCTTAGACAGGGCAGCTCCCCTTCTTTTCTGCCCCCTAACCTTCTACCCCAGTGTCCTCTTGTAATCCCCACACCATACTGAACATCCCTCCTATCTCATGACCATAAGTCTTATTAGTGTTTTTCTCCCATCCCAAATCCCCTTTTCCCTTTGTTTTTTGTGTCTGGGATCTGCTCTCTCCATGGACTCATTTCATCCAACTCTGTAGGTAAAATAAGAGGTACAAAACATTCTTCTTCCAGTCATTTTGGCTTACCTCTTCATTGTGATGTTAATTGTTGACATGAATGCAATACAGTGCAATGCAATGCTTGTCGTGTCTGGGCTTAATGCACATGTCTGTGAGTGTAACGTCACTCCAGTGTTCGGTGGCTGGGTGTGTATACACAGTGTTTGATCTGTGTGGTGGAAAGGTAGGTGCTGCTTTTATTGGGTCCGTTTGGCTCGAGTGAATTTTACCATTTCTTTGCTTGGTGCATGTGTATCACAACTGACATTCACACGTGGGGGCCTTGGTTATTGGTCGACAAACAAACCTGTCCATTGGTGCTGCTGGTACTGCTGGTAACCATTTTTTTCAACGGATGTGGAAGAAGGTGGAAACCTTTTTCGGTGGGTGATGAGCATCCCTTATCCTCTTCAGACTTTACCCCCATGCTCAGGGTAAGTGCTTCTCTGAACATGACCATTTGACTCTTCTCCTGTGGCCAGGAGCATTCTATATGACTATTGGTTAGAAGTAGAGCTCTTCCTGTGCTTGGATCCTCCATGCATACTATGCTATTTGTATAAAATTAAAATTGCATCAACAAGATGTAAGATATTAAAGTCACATCAAGGTTTAGAGTCAAATGTCCTTGCTTAAATGCTGGTAATAATGCTGGAAAACTTGAATTCCTGGTCAATTTTGCTAAAAGATAAAAAGTATTTGAAAATGGAATTTGACTAACAATGTTTAAAAACACCCAAAGAGAAATTCAAGTGTTTCCACTCTGCTGCTGCAAATTATTTGACTCGGCTTCCTCTGTAGCTTTTGTATCATTTGGTATGGAATCAACAAATGATGGCCTTCAGTGCCAGGTAAGACAGGTGCATTGAAAATGTGTGAAACAACATTACATAGCAAAATGTTCTTGTAGTCAAATGTACATACACTGCAATAGACATGAGTGTAGTTAACAGTGCAGACAAACACAGTAGCATTTCTATGTTAAAAGATTTGAGTTCAATACACATAGCACTTTAAGTGGAATGACAGCTGTTAGCTGTTAGCTATACATCAGTATACACACTGTATCTATATTAACATTTAGTGTTAGTAGAAGTAGTAGTAATAGGGCATCCTCAAATTAGATGTGTGTTAAAAATATCCTCTGCTCCTGTGCAAGGTAAGTGCCCTCTACTTCATCTTTGGAGCTGCTGCCAGAAGGCCGACTGGCCAGTTTAGAGTATTTTTTAAAGTTAACTGAGAGCATCTTGGGAGCAAATACTGTGAGATTACTGAGAATTGCTGTGAAAAGACATGTGATTGTTGATTTTTGCATAACTTGGCGGTTTGGCATGATCTGCAGTCTAGCTAGTGTGAACATTGTTTTTGGTTTTAAGGTGTTTTGTTTATTGTCATGTATTTTTCATCCCATCAGGGAGATATTTAATGGCATATTTCCATTTTTCTCTTCTCGCACATTGGCACAAATATCAATACTAATCCACAGACTCCCCATGGCTGCATGAGCACATTTGAATTTCAGATTGTTCTGCCTTTTAATTTGTGTAGAAAATCTCCAGCATGATTGTACAAGTCAAAATAGTACTCTTGCTCCCTCGAAAAATCTGTGGGCGTAGATCTAAACCGCTTTTTAAGGACACAAAGGCCAAGGCCAAACAGTCATTGTGTGCTCTCTGAATAGCATTGATTCAAAACCAGTTTCCGCATACAGCATGTAATAGAGCAGTTTACAGACAAATTGTAGCAGACAAATTTGCAGATAGATTTGACCACCACAGGTCTGCCCACATAGAGTTGAGTGGTACAGTGCGCTGTCTGCAGATGCCATCTCACTTCCTGTGAGCTCCCCTTCATCCACTCTCTCCTCCTGCTTGGCAGAGTTGGCAGAAGGCTTGCCAGAAGGGGAGCTGGTGTATGTGCTGACTTGGCAGTGCCCACCAAACAGAAACACTTTTCTAATTCTGGCTTAGTCAACCTCTTCGTTTTGTAGCACATCTTGACTGGTGCTGCCAGCCTGACATTGTTTGTGTTTCATGTTACAATGAAAGATGTAGCATTCCTTTGCAATTGTGCTTACAGTAGATCATCATCATGCATTTCTTGCCTTGTACCATGTAATATGAGAGGCTTAATACATAAAACTGACAGATTTGAGTGTTTTAGTTTATTAAGGTGTACTTCTCTGGAGTCGATGAATCCTTATGTGTATAAAAAAGATGCAGCAAGTCAACCCCCCCGACACACACACACACAGCCTCATGAATTCCTACTCTCATATCCCTGTATGACTCATTTCCATCCCAAGCCATGGTGGACAGGACACAGGATAAGTCATAATACCACTGGCGCACAAATGACGGCAGTATTTAATTGCTGCCATCGTGGGAAGTGCCATGTGGAGCTTAAAACGAGGTCCGGAGGGTAAATCGAGCGGAGCTCACAGGTGGAACCGTGCTTTTGCTAAATTAGTGTACTTTTTAGACTGATTGCTTTTTTGCTCTAAAGAAAATGGAAATGGGCTCTCTTTAATTATGTAAGGTAAATCCTCTGGGGTTGTTGCTCTGGTGTTCATGACAGTGTAGCAGTGGAGAGAGCTGCAAATCTCGCCAGTTAGTGTCTATTCTCATTACATGCCACCAGGCCAAACTGTCTTGGCATTGCTGTTTTGTTCAGTTTCATTGGATCTGAACCCCATTCCCCAGCTCTAGGCAGGCTTGTAACATTAGCAGAGTTTTAAACTTGCAGTTGACCTCGCAAGTTGGGAGAAAGACAGACATCACAAGAATTCAAGCTTTGTTTAATGTACTGCAATAGGTTATTTTTGTGATCTTTTGAACATCAAGCAACTGACATAAGCATCATGGACTTGAAGTGACCGGTCAGTCTGACACACAATGTGTGCATGTTTGTCAATAGTATTTGCTTATCTGTTATGTGGTCATACCATGTAAGCTAAATTAATTCCAACACAACAAATCAAACATCAAAGCCATTTTAGCTGTCACCAACCACACTTAATTCTGACTGTAACGTAAAGTCAAGTCACAGTAAAATGAGACATTATGATTGACATGATCCTTGCTGTTAATCTTTAGGATGGGGGATGTACTGACTTAGAGTAATACCTTTGCTGTTACACAGTGGTATGATTTACAAGGTCATTGGCTTTGGTCTTTGGCTCATTGTCAGTATGCTTCTAAAACATGCCATTTTGATCTTAGACTTGAAGGAAAACTCCATTTTCAACCCATAGCCCTGTTATTTTAGGTCACCAAGAGCTGTTGGTACAACATAGACTGACTAGAGCACTGGCAAATAAAGATAACCTTTGGGATCAAGTTAAATTAAAACTAAAACTGAGTTAATTTGCCCCCATTAGTTAGCTTAGCTAAGTTTTCATCATTCTCGGTGAACCTGAACAACAGGGCTATGGCTTCTAAATGGACAGAATTCTCTTTTAATGAGGAGAACGGCATTATGAGATGCATGGAGGGCAGATGTAGTGCGATGATGGCAGTTATGAAGTCATCACCCATATGGTGGAGGATATAGTTATGACAGGTTGATCCTGTGAATATTAGACATCAGATATGCTCATATAAGCTAGCATTTGGAATTGAAAACAGAAAAACAACTGTTGAATATCACTGTATGTTCTGTCTTTAGGCAAAGCTTAATAAACTACCAGCTACATGCTAGCAGGTCAGGTTTTTTGTGATTTTTAATTCTGTTTTTGTTAGTTTCTTGTGCTACTACTACTATGTTCTTGTTCTACTATGCTACTATCAAGTTACCATCTACAGAAGATACTCAGCATGTTACATATTTTAACACAGTCACTTACACCTCTGCTGTAACATTGTTAGGGTGGAAACCTTGGCAATTACTGTACAGTAGGTACATATATCTGCACCTTTTTTGGTGACATTTGTTTAAATTGAGGGCATGATGAAGCAAAAATAACATCACAGGCTGACAATCTGCTGGCCTTGGTACTATCCCTGAACTGTTGGCATTGGTCCATGGCACTGTCTTGTAAATATCATTCATCTTTAACTTTTAATTAGTAGATATCTGATGATTATAACATCTGAATGGCAGAAGAACTGATCAAAGCAAAAATTGAAAGCTCTACTTCAAGCCACGTTTAGGCAGTCATAGCCTGAACTCCTCATACTATTTTGTAAAGGATGACTTTGCATCAGACCATCCAAGGATAGAATAACAACTAAATGAAAAAGAAGAAACCCAACTTGTCGTACCTTTTTATAGCTGTTTAACAGGATTCAAAGGAAGTCATCAGGAGACTAAGTAATGCCAAAGCCTTAAGACCTCCTTTGTTGGCCAAGACGATTAGTATTTTAACCTTTCATTCTGCTTGTCCAAGTGAGTCCACACTGTTTGAGTGATTAAAGCAAACCTCCCAACTTTTCTTTATGGAAAGACGTGAGAGACTGTGATAGTGCTCAGAACTGCTTGTCGATGAGGATTATGCTCGTAAGTGAAGGGCATAGCTCACTGTTGCTTAAGTATGCGTTACAATCCCCTTATTTCTTCCAGCGACCCTGTTTCATTGCTCCAGCATTTAGGTGCGGTATTTGAAAGCCATGTTTAATTATTCTATATAACCTCTATCCAATGTAACCCTCTCATAGATGAGGTAGAATAATGATGAAGCTATGACAACATACATTAACTATGATTAAGCACAATAAATCAGTTCCAAGACTCAACTCAAACAGCTGAAATTACAGATTTCTTGTATTGGATTTTAAGTCAATTGGCTCACTTAAAATGTATAGTTCTGTGCATTAATTGGCAAGTGTTCTTTATATCAAGCAGAACTTGAGAATCCATAAGGTGAATTGCCACAGGGAGCTGTTCAGGGGTGTATGATGGATGTGATCCTAAGAGTCAGTATGTCAGGCCTTTTGGTGTTTTGGGATATGGTATGGAGGAACCTGTCTACATGTTGTTCGTCAGACATGCATGTGTTTGTTGTCTGACAGGTAGCACCTGACCTGATCTGACAGTCACCTGCCCCTCTGAGACTTGCTGCATGGGATCTGAAAGACTTGCCAATGTGTTTTTGAGGGATTGCAAGCGGGGTGTGTCTTCTTCTGTCGTTAATTCTCCATGCACCAGAAAACCACATGGAATGACTTATCAGTTGTTTGAAAGTGACAGGACAGTACCTGCAACACCCTTGAAATAATTGTCTGTTGTTTGTCTTTGTAAGAAGACCTTTGAAACTGAAGTCCTTTTATGTTAAGGGGAGTCTGTGTTGAGCCTTGCTCTCTAGCTGGTGACAGCAATGCTCTTTTGTCAAACCTTACCTTGACATTTCTGTTTTGAAAGTGCTTAGATTCTTACATATCACATCGGTTTTCAATGCTTTCTGTCCAGAAAGAATCCTGCCATGCCAGGTTTTTAGAGCCCTAATAGGCCTGACTCGGAAATAGCTGTGTGTTTCAAGATAAAAAACAATCCTAAGCCATGGATGGTGAGGACCCTAATTTGCTTCACTTTTATGTTAAGTTTGCTTAGGATCTGCCCAAAGCACTCAAATTTAGTAAAGCTATGCACACCAAAAATAATGGATGCGTCATCGTGTCTCCCAGATCATCAATTCTGCCATCCTTAAGTAGGCACATTCTGTCTTCGTAAATGTGTCTGAGGGCATGCCAGCATTGCTGGAGAGAGTGTCGGAGGCTTGGAGAGCCGCAGATTTATTTTTTCATTAAAGGAAATCCGAGGGTGGCTGCCATTTTGAATCCTTTATTACCTACAATAGAGTGTGTCTGCATGACTAAGCCATGAAAGTGAAAGCTTGATATGTCAAGAGTGATATGTCAAAGCAGAGGGTAGAGTTGCTGATATAAAGTCACATTTGGCATTAGGGGATTGGGGATTGACATAAATTATACTACCACTATAAATCCATATATAAGAATTGAGTGATTTCAGGTGGTAAAAATTAAATGACAATGTCTTTTTTATCTTGGGCAAAGAAAATTCCACTGTAAGTAAACACGTCTAAAAGTTCTAGAGAGAGATAACCCTGGCTTTGCCCAAAACATCTCTTAGTCATGCTTCATGACATCTAGTTTATGGTGCAGTACAGTAGCCCCTGCTCTGAAGCTAGCTGCCTGCTTTTGGCTACAGTCATAGGGGAAGGAGCTGTGCCAAGCATATGGAGGTGTGAGAGTCAGGCGAGCAGCTTGGAAGACAGGCCCAGAGCTCTGAGAGGGTGCTGGCATGGCATGGGTGTGTTTTACACAGCAGATTGAGACTATCATTCTCTGGCTCCTGACTTTGAGGTGATATCGTAGCTTCAGATACTGTGAGAGAAGATCAGAGAGTGTGTGTGTGTGTGTGTGTGTGAGAGAGAGAGAGAGACAGAAAGAGAGAGACAGAGATGAGGAGAGGTGGAGAGGTAGTGAGTAAAAACACCCAAGGACACAGAAGAACAAAAAGCTGCATGAGAGGGTGAGAGAGAGAGAAGCAGATAAATTTGCGAGAACCTAACCTGTAGATAGCCAGCAGTTTTAGTTCATTTGCTATTTTACTGTAAATATCCAGTGTGTAGTTTCTTTTTCTTGTTGTTCCCTGTTGACCAGTGTGTGGATCTGACAGATCCTGAATCCAAGAATCTGACTCAGATTCTTCTTTCCCTCATGACGTTAAATGGCACTAAAATAAAATCAGCAATAGTCTTTCAAACTAGACAATGTATGATCACCCTCTCTGATGGCCAACCTTTTGTGGAGCAGTAGTAAGGAACACATTGTTATGATCCTTACAAAAGTTTAAGGGTTTAAAGATGATGCACAGTCCAAGACCACTGGGGCGTACTCCCTTACTGGCATCAGAGACCACAATAAAAATGCAACAAACTAACTTTGAGTTAATGTTTATCAATGGCCGCTACTAAAATATATTTATTGGTCGCAGTGACAAGCATATAAATTCTCCCAAAAGTCAGGGAAGGGGTAAAAGACCAGGATAAAGAAGGCCTGATCGATATGAAATAGGCTCAGCTGACTCCCCAGGTGGACTGGAAGGAGATCTCGCTTGGATCAATATCTTGGGTCGATGGCGGTGAGGGGCTGCTGTAATGAAAAACTCCATTTCTTGGTTGCGCTAAAATAGATGGTGGAATTCAGGTAAAATAAATAAATGAATAAATAAATAGATAGATGGATAAATAGATAGATAGATAGATAGAGACTGAGTACTGATTGATCAAAAGATTGATACATTTTCCTGGAAAACCTGTCCTGGAGGCGAGTCTTAGGATACATATTTATTGAACACTCGCAGAAAAAATGATGATATGAGTTTGGCTTATCAGTATGGGATGTTATATAATATAGGATATATTTGTCTTTTTGGGGCTCTGCGTCATAAAGCATTACTGAAGGCTAAATAAGATAGGAGCACATTGTTTTGTACCTATAGGCAGTCTTACCTGTGGAAAAATGTCAAAAGTTGAATCAAGGAGGGATAGAGGGTTGTAATTGTGCTCCATCGTCTCTTTCAGTTGAGTTTTTCGAAGTCACTTACAGGTCATATACATATGCATGCATATCTTAAGATTTGAAGTGAAATTTATTCACCTGAATATCATTGTCTGTGTATGCGAGAGGAAAAGAAAGGAACTGAGGGACACAGAGAGAGGACTGGGACTGTTTGTGTGCATGTGTGTGCGTGCATGTGCATCTGAGAGTGTTGGAGAAAAAGCTCCTTTCCTTCTCTGACTCATAGTGACTCACAGGCACTTTCTTGTCTTGCCTGCCTATTGTGCCATATGGAAGGTAGCCACTGCAGTGCTTTTATTCACACCAGAATGACAAAAAAGAAGCAAACTACAACTGTCATCTTGATTTCCAAACACAGCAGGGAGATCTAGTTTTGTAATGCCTTGAATGAGTGTTGGTTTGATAAGCAAGTAGTGGAGAATAGCTGATCATTGAGTATCATTGCTGATCATTGTGTCTCTCAGTGGCAACACAAAGGCCAAAAAAGTGAATGTTTGGCACAGATGCATGCTGGGAAAGAGGTGCACCACCCTGTGGGAAATTGAATAGCCCATTTCCAATTGAGTGCACTCTGGCAAATCCACTGAGGTCAGTGGCAATTTGTCTCAGGAGGACCGCACTGAGAGTCATTACATTCAAGACCAACATGTCCCGCGGGAGCTTGCGATTCTTTATAGGTAGACTTTCATCTTTCTCTGCCACCCAACACATGCATACACACACACGCCCCCCCCCCCCACACACACACACAAACACACATTTCATACATTTCATATACTCCCTTATTTCAATGGAATCTAAATACATTTCTTTTTGTTGTTGTTTTGAGAATATGAATCATTCATTGCATAACGGAACACAATAGCATTGGGATTTAAATAGATATTGTTGCACCAGCGGGCACACATGGTTAAGGAGTGCCATCAATGATGCTCCACCTTGTTGTGCTAAGCAGACAGGACAATTAGGTGCTCACCACCAACACGCCCCCCTCCTCATTACGAAATGTCGTCCCATTAACCTCGGGTGCTACTGACAGATTTCATCCGTGCTTTATAAATAGCCCTTTGCATGTCCTCAATCACAAGAAGGGCGGCTCTGTTTATTGTTCTGATGGCAGGGAGGAGACTAATATCTGTGCCCTTCAGGTGAAACCCATAATAAATCATGGGGCTCAATAGAGGGATTTTAGGTATCACCCAGTAGTGAAAAATCCATATGCTTTAGAAAAAAAAAAAAAATAGTAGTGTTCACACTTTTTTTGTTGTTGTTAATTATTCATTGTTGGATTGCTATTGTCGCATATGTCCTCAAACTATATGTTTTATTTCTTTTTTCCATGTTTATGTTTCATATTCACTCGACAGATTCTGCAGTGGCCGTACTGCTGAGAAAGCACACCTTCTCAGAGTGGGTGTTGTATGTAGAGGCTGCCCTGGAGAAAAGATTTGTTATACAATATTTACCCATTTGGATGGAGCGCAATAGAAGAGAGCGGAATGAATCAGAATTTAAATGAAATGCAGATTAAGGCTTTAAACCATTTCATTTTGAAGCGCAGGCCTTTTGCGTGTGTGTGTGTGTGTTTGTGTGTGTGCGTGTGTGTTTCTTTGTGTGTATGACTGCATACCATTCTGTTTATGCCTACATGATTGTATGTGTTGGCAGTTTTCTACTCACAATTTCGCCAGTTTTTTTTTCTTCATTCTTTTCCTCTAACCTACTCCTTCACCTTCCTTTCACGTATGCTGTGCCTTGACCTCCCATCTATCCATCACCAACACACTCACCACTTTCCATCAAACCATTTCAACATGACTCAACATGGCAATATACAGCATATATATATATGTGTGTGTGTGTGTGTGTGTGTGTGAAAACAAAGGCAGGACAGTAAGTGAATGTATGGTTGATGTATGCATGCATGGCAGACAATGGTCTAAGTATCTTTTTCCCATTGCCTTTTCCCAGTTGTGAAGGTTCCACATTGTGTTTTTTTTTTGTTTGATGGTTCTTGAGAGGAACTGGAGAGGCACATTGTGTGATACAGTAAGTGGCGGCCTCTCCTGACTCTCGGCTGCTCATATATATTCCCCCACTCTCTGAATTACCACATTCATTTATTCAGCAAACAGGAAGATCCAATGAAACTGACCTTTCAATGGAGACACAGATAAAACTGTAGTAGGCTGACAGCTGGACTGTGCCATACATCACCTTATCAGTGGAGATCAGACTTTTATTGTGCATAAGGGAGAGCATTATGGTGGATAAGTAGCGTAGCGCTCTCAAGTGCCATATGTCTTAAGCAAACAGTAA
Organism: Tenualosa thibaudeaui; assembly: GCA_027481765.1. NCBI lineage: Eukaryota > Metazoa > Chordata > Actinopteri > Clupeiformes > Clupeidae > Tenualosa > Tenualosa thibaudeaui. The sequence continues at coordinate 6,657,527 of JAIFZK010000012.1, read as the reverse complement.
TCTTACCCAAGGTTGTGTGTGCGTGTATGTGTGTGTGTTTGTGTGTGTGTGTGTGTGTGTGTGGGGGGGGGGGGTTAGTTTGATTGGTGCATTATTGCCAGCATCAGTGCCCAAGAGTAACGAGAGAATGACAGGGCCTGCTACTGTGCTACTGAATGGAAATAGACAGAGAGAGCGAGAGAGAGAGAGAGAGAGAGAAGTGAAGAGAGTAAAGCAAGCGTACTTTCCTGGTCATTGCGTTTCAGTGTTAGTCCCGCCACAGGGTCACAGGTCAGTCGGGCAGAGCAGTGACAAGGCTCAGAGAATCTCTTATTAGTGCTGCCATCACGGCAAAGTCACAGGAATACAGCCAAGCTCTACAGAGGACACAGATACAGCCTTAAAGGACAAAACAGAGTCTGTGATATTTACTGACTACTGCTCAAAGAAATGGAAATATTCCTTATTGCTTTCTGGTTTTCAACTAGTTAAGGTCACATTTTATGTAAATTGACACCATGAATAACGCTATCTGATAAATATGCTTATTGAGTGGTATTGCACAGTGGTTTCATGGGTACTGCTTTTGTGTGCCCATTGCCTCGGTAAGCCTAGCATTTTGGGGGTGCTGAATCACTGTGCAGTGTCCTGTTTTCATCTCACAGCTACTGTATTTCCAATGGGAGTATTTGAGGACAAAGGATTTAAAGCTACTCCAGGCAGCCCTCTGCTCTATGTTGTCACAAAACACTAGGCTTCTTAATTTAAAGCTGTATCCTGTACCAGTAGGACAAAGTTTAGGGAAAAAAAAAAACAGTCGGTCAGCCTCCATGGAATTATTTTGATCTCAGTTGCAGCCTGAGAGGACAATCCGAGACAAGGGTTGAGGCACATAGTGGTTAGCACCATCTGGTTCAGATTTAGACAGTGGCTTAGGTCATGTCAGTGAAAACTTCCTCTAAATGACTGGTCTAATTTTGTAGCCCCATTTAAGTGGATGATTCCGTTGGCTCATCAAGGCCTTGGGAGATAGTGCACATTTTTATGAGTCATACCTTCAGGACTGTACATTGTATCATACACTGGTCATAGATAGTGTTTGTTTAAATAGTGTTTGATAGATAGTGTTTATTCAAATAGTGTTTATTTTATTTGTTTATTCTTTCCAGTATATGTTTCTGGTCTCTGTGTCAGTTAATTAATGCAGCACATCTTTGGTGTAAAAGCTGTACTACAAACTCTGTATGCATTCTCAATGTCATTTAACCGGCAGAAGAAAGGAGACTAAATTATCTTACAATTCTTTTACATTACATTGTGCTTTTTCAGATGATGGCACGCTTGCCAAGCTGGTCTGGTTAATAGATGTGTAAGGTTAAAAAAAAAAAAAGAATGAGACTCACCACATCACTTAATTGTCCTTGAGATATCTCCTCATTACAGAACGAAACACAATACCTATTAAGATGAAAGAATATGGAGAGATGAGAGGTCGAGAAAAAAAAGCATAATGTGTTAAAATACTGTGGGGGATAAACACAAAAGAGACAATTATATCTATATATAACTCATGGAGGGCAAAAAATGTCATGGGAGACCAAATATAGAGATGGTGGTGGATAAGCTTGGTAGTGGTATTGTTATGAAGATGTTTCTAATCTGTTTTATTTTGAGGGTAATAGAATTCCCCTTGAAATGCTCATTTTGTAATGAGATGGCAGCGAGATTATTACCACACTATTGTTGGCAAATGGAGAGTGCACAATCATCATGCCATTTTTTATTTTTTTTTGCAATTGTCACCAGATGAATTGTAATGCAGCGGTAATGGAATCGCCTCCTCACAGATAGCCCAGGAGTAAACTGTCTGTGTGATGAACATCAGGGGAAGGGTTGAGGTGGGAGGCCTCTGGGTTATTTTGTTGTCATGATCGTGCAACATACAGTGTGCACATTGTATCTTTATTTGCCTTGTTGTGACTTATTTGGCTACACTTGAAGTTAACCGTTTCTAGAGTGTGCTTTTTGCATAATTGCTGTTTTCTTCCCAGCTCCATATCTTTTGGTCAGGGTGTGTTTTTTTCTCATTTATTTTCATGCGCACAAAAAAGGATAAAAGCTCTATAAATGTGGGGTTTTAATTCAGTCAAACCCCGTCTGTCGTCCTCAAGAAATTGCAGAAACGCTCTGGGCTCTGGTAGGTGGATATCAAGGCAGGACTGGCTCTGAACTGTAAATATGCCTCCTTCAAAGACTCCCTGGAGCTTCAAAGGCCACCGTAGCCTCTAGAGAGGTGTGTGCACTGCTCCCCCTGGGCCCCAGGTGAAAGTTGTGGGTAGGGCTACAGAAGGGTTGCCTTCTCTGTAATGACTCTGTTTAGGCAGGTGAGGCTCTTGGGGCATTTTTTAGCTCCCCGCCCCAGAGTTCCTCCAAGATACAGGCACAGGTGGACAAGCTGGTTTCAGAAAATGAAACATACAGTGCCTTCCACAATTACTGGCACCCCTGGCAAAGACAACTCTAAAATGTAATACTTTTTTTTTTTATTTCTCACAGAGAATAATTCAACCTCAAAGGGAAGCAATTTAATCTAGAAAAAACACAGTGCATCTAAAAGAAATATGTGGCAGATGTTTTTTGGTACAAAAATATTAATTTCTTTAAAATACATTGTTCTTTAATCAGAATCAAAATTTGCTTCCCTTCAAGGTTGGATTTTTCCTCAACGTTTGTTGTGGTTAAGGTATATTGCTGATGGATGATTTTTATAAATGTGTTTTACATATGTTTTCATTTAGCTTCACAAAGAGAAGCCAATAATTGTGGAGAGCGCTCTATATTCTCCAACCTCTCATTAAACTAGCTAACACCAAACTACCCGATCGTAAATTAACTCCACTCTCCAGTCAGGTGCATCAGCCGCTTGAAACTATTACAGTAAATGCACAGGTAGAAAGACTTGGACTTTTTGAAGTTGGACTTTTCCAATCTAAGGGGTTGCTTTGGCCTTTGGTTGTGTGCCGTCAATAGCAGTGTAATTGCAGTGTAGTTGTTTTAATCTGACACTAGTAGAGTACTGAGCATTAAATAGCATTAAATAACAATGATGACGTCCATAAGAGCAACACAAAGGGTACTATCACCATTACTGCTGCCACTACAGTGCTATAATTAGATCTCCAGGGCCTGAATTTAACAAAAACAATCTCTCTCTTTCTCTCTGTCTCACACACACACACACATCCACACACACACAATAGAGGAAGGGTTTTGAAGGTCTCTAGGTTTGGCGTGGATGGTTGCAGTTGCACTGGATTTGAATATCACCCTCTGTCCAGATTCCCAGAAACATGGATGATTCATGGTGCTTGTTCTGGCAAGGTCTAAAGCTTTATGAACACACCGTGTCTGAATTGTAGAGACAAGCATTGTAGTCATGACTGATTTTGTCAGCACTAAACTATCTGAATTAGCCATAGCATAATACGTACATTTTTAACTGAGAGAGAGAGAAAAATAATATGAAGAAATGGTTTATTCACCTCAGAAAATAGACAGAAAGTGAATATCTCATAGAGTTACTGTTACCTTATTTCTCCTCCCTGATTTAAAATACATGTTAAATGAGTCTGCCTTGATCTAGTTCCGTGATGGTTTTAACCTGATTATTGCATTTAGCCAAAGTTCACATCAGCCCAATTAGTAGTGGCGTCTGGCTGTGCAGAGGGAGAGGGTCAGTGAGCAGACAGCAGCACTGCAGAGCTGCGTGCTGGGAGTCTGAGCGCTGTCATGTACGCGGCCAGCCACTCACTGGCTGCCACTCCCCCAGCCATGCACCACATCTCACAGAGCCAAGAGACCATGAATCCATGATATGGGTTGATGTTCCTTTGAAAGACAAAAACTTGCAAAACAGGACTGTCTGATTTGATATAGTTATTTGCTTTGTCGTTCTTTATGACAAGTGAGGACTGTTTTGTGTAGAGTTACAAAATCATTACTTTGGCAGTGCAGTTCAATAATGGTTTTATAATAAAGAAAAGAAATCGAGGGAAAGATTATTCTTATGTATTATGGTGATGGACACATTCATTTTCAAGTTGACGGTAATTCACCAGAATATCAGTATGGAAATAGGGGATTTATAGCGTCCTCCACATTTATTGGCACCCCTGGTAAAAATGAGTAAAAAGAGGTATAAAGAGGTATAAAAAATAGTTTATGGCATGTATTCTAGATTCACTAGAATAACAATGAGGAAAATTCACACATTAAAGGGAAAATGTATTCTGTTGAGGAAGAATCTCAACACCATAAAGAAATGAATATTTCTTGACACAAATACTGTATTTTATTCTTAAAAAAAAAAAAAAAAATAATAATAATAATAATAATAATAATAAATTCACAATAACCAATCATTCCAATCTTTAGATTCACCTGATTTTGCCATCCTGGTTTGCTTCCACCATCCACTGGAGCCTACTGGCAACACTGTATTTATTATTAAGCACTGGAGCCCGGGCCACTGTTTGCTGTAATTGAGCGGCTATGTCAGGGTGTAAAATAAGCCTGGCAGATCGGAGCTCGAGATCTCTTGCACATCATTAAGTGTGAAATATAACAACCTATCCCAAGACAGCCCACCATCTTCCCCAGGGGGAGTGGAGAATGGTGAACTCCTGGAGGTCTGTTTTATTAATGCATTGCACATGGCCATCTCTCCTTCTCTCCTACACGAACGGATTTGGAACCGTACAAGTGCTCAGTCCAACCCCGAGTATGAAATTCAACGCTCCATTCCATTTGCTGCACAGTGTAGCATTTGATCAGGCAGCTCCACATGGGCTTTGCAGGGCATGATCACCTTGTAGTATGGAGCAAGTGATACTGTATGTGTTCTGCTTGGTGCTGCTTTTAAAGCTCTTTACCTGTGGATAAAAGTAGTTAAGCTCCCAGGGTTTGGCTGATCGCTTCATTTCAAGTCGTATTTGCTACATTACGTTAGAGATGTTTTTGATTGGGCCCTCTGAGGGCTATTCCAGGAGGATCTGTATGACTCACGGAGCTTGTGGGAGGAGGACTTTGACAGGTTGAAGGTCAAAAATGACTGACAACATCTCTTCCACCGACTCCGTCTCTCTTAGCCTCTCAACACTCAGACACAAAATCTTCTACAGACAAGAGGCAGGCACACTGGGACTGCCGCAGGGTCGTTGGATGGGTGTCAATAAAACAATTATAGACCACTCAAAGCAGCCTCCTACATGGTATAAACAAACCATTAGCTGGAAAGATATGGCTCTGGGAAACAGAAATGGAATTGAAGTGTTCAGTCTCAATCAGATGAGTGCGAGACTTCGCTCCCCCTTGCTTTGTCCTCTCCCGCAACGAGATAGTGAATCGGCGTTCATTAACATTAACAAGCTAAATTGCTTTGGTCTGTCAAATTGCATGCTTGTTTGAGAGTTATCCAGAGCTCTAGCTTTTGGCAAGACAGCACCATCGCCACTCAGTCAAATTCGCAACATAATTAAATGCTACTTCAAAGCGTCTGTTGTACAAGAATGATATTCTAGGTAAAATGTAATTAGCAGTGCTATAATGGGAAGCCGTAGGGCCACCATATGCAGTGGTGGCAACTGCTATGCTATTCAGAATATGTGTGTAGGAGTTAGTTGTCTGTTATATTGTTTTTATTGTGTGGTTTTTAGTTATTAATTTTTTAGTTTTTATTTCCAGAGGGAGTTGTTGGCATGCAGTTCAGTGGCTGATTTCATTAAGGAAAATAGAGTGTATGAGAGGTGATGACATCCACTGTGTAGGCCACACTGGAATAATTGACTTTGTCTGTGCTATCCACACCCATATTGAACTACTGCCCAGATAAATTTGGCAGGCACAGATAGATATCGCATGAGGAACTTTTAAAGGTCAATTTAGGATGTGTGGCCTTTTTCTTGTAAACAGTAACTTTAACTTGATACAACTCCAAAGTGGAGTCAACAGCAGGGCTTGGGAAAATGGTTATGTCCCACAGATGAATCAAAAACAAAGCTTAGTTAGTCAGTGACCTGATAGACATGGAGCAGACTGATGGAGGCTTTGCTCAACCATAGTAGATTCATTTTCACTGTTGGGTCACTTCTGACTCCCCCAAGTTCCATAATTATAGATCCTTGGAGTCCATCTTTGTTACGGGGTTTCTCAGTCCATGTATCTTATGACTACTTAACTCACAGAAAAGAGACATACTGTACTTTTTTAAAAACAAAAAAAAAGAAAAAGCTGTGAAAGGAAATGATGAGAATATATTATGTACCACTTAACCTTTAGTTGTTTGTCCAGCATTTCAAATGTAGCCTTAGTAATAAATGGTGCAGCATCTCACTGGCTGCACTCTAGAGATTAAAATAGTATTCCAACACAGACATCCGGCCCCTGTAAAACATCCATCTTGGTAGGATTTTTTAATGCAACAAACAATTGTTCAAATATCACCAGTTTGATCTGCAATTCCAAAGTCCAGAATCTAGTGCTTAAACTGCTAAGCTGGTCTCTCCTCCCTTTCCTTTCTGAAGGATTACATATTGCAGCTGCTGCAGACCAGCTGGTGAAATACATATTTGTTGTTTGTACAGCCTCTAGTTTCATGGGAATTTAAGTTTTTTTTTTCTTCTTTTTTTCCCCTCAGTATCCGGTGAAATACTCACTCCATAATTGTTATAATCTTCTTGGCAGGAAATTCTTAAGCACTAGAATTCTGACATCCACTAAAAATTGTGTTAAACAGCCTTCTTGAAAGAGATTCAATGCAAGAAGCATCCCAAGCCTATGGATTTGTACCATAAATTGCAGGGAACTGAGCTTAGTACAGCACACATCAGAAAGCAGTTTGCTAAAAGAGATGTGCGGGAAGGCTAACCTAGAATGACATGTGTCAGTGATAAAAGGTAAGGGCCATATTGACCCTTTCACATCTGTGTGTGAATGTATTCAATATACCTTCTCACACTATAGAGACTTGTCTATTTTTTTCACAGAATTCTCTTACTCAATATTTCTGTTGAGTAGGCACGATTCAGCAGAAGTCAAGTAAGACTTATGTACTTGCTGTGCTGCATTAATCAAGCGGCTTTGTAGGAGCATTGTGTAGTGTATACCCAACACAATCGTTTCAGGGAAGCTGGTGCTATTTACATCCATTCTTTTCTACATCCATATGCGTAGTTCATAAAGATCTATATTACAAATTGTATCATTATAAAAAGAAAATAGAATTGCAATATATATACATGGCATTGTGATATATATGGCATTTCCACGCAATACTGTCACGTCCATAACAGCAACACAATGCCATGGTATGGTATGGCGTGAATGATGATTACATAAAATTTGAGCAGTCACAAATTTTAGGAAACTTTTTACATAATCATTTGCATCATACAAATACCATGGTATTTTGTTGACGTTATGGATGTGACAGTTTTGCGTGGAATTGCCCATATATTGTTGTTGTTGTTCTGAGCTGACAACATAGGCTGGCAGGCTTTACTCTCTATTCAATTCAATTCAATTCAATTTTATTTATACAGCGCCTTTTACAATAGTATTGTCTCGTGGTGCTTCACAGAAGGAGCACCCAAGAGCAACAGGGGCAAGGAAAAACTCCTTATGTTCAGTTAATCTAGGACGAAACCTTGGGCAGATCCACGACTCAAGGGGCTAACCCAACTGGCGGAGGTCATGCAGAAAAATTACAATCAGTGGTAACCATGACAGACTACAAGTTGCCTATGGTTTTAGCTAAGGTTCATAATAGTTCATAATGGAGTGTTATCCCACTTTACATTATATGGTAGTCAGTCTATAGGTGGTTATCAGGAATTATGTGTCTCTACAGACATAATAACCATAGACACCTAAGCATCATGTGTAATTCATTGCATTTGTGCTTATTTCCCCAGTAATGCCACTTAACACTGCATAACATATGAAATAAATCAACATGGATAAAGTCCTTTCTAGTTTGTTTGGTCAATTAGTAGACCGTTGGCTCAGTATACAAACATGGAAAAATCCCTCTTAAATCTCTTGTATATTAGCATAGATTTTTTTTCTGCCATCAACAGTTATTTTGATTGCTCCTGTTAAAGAAAGGTAGCAATCTGTAATTTGCATAAAGGTTGTTTTCACCACAGAGGCCCAGTGAGGTGGAACAGCCTTACTTGGATCGGCCTCGCTTGTTTCGCCAAGCCTCTTTTGAAATGGAGAGCATGTAGCCGAGCTTGACTGCTTGATCTTGATCTCAAATGCAGCCTTTTTTTGGTTAAGTAAACAAAAACAATGGGAGAAGATAAAAACAAACACACTCACTCATGGCACAGAAAAGAAAACAAGAAGAGCAGAGACATGGAATGAGTGGGGATAGAATTGACGGTGTTAGTTATCAAAGTGATTGTTATGAACTTTATCTTCAGCCGAAAGCGTTCAACAACAAATGGTCCTGTCAGAGCAAACACACCATCCATAATTCCTGCTCTTTTTGTTCCATAAACTGTTATTCCAGCCATACTGGCCTTGGTGCCCGAGATAAATAAGTGGAATTAATTTGTTGCCGGGTGACAGGGTGGAGACGGTCGGATCAGCATTGAGAACCGGACACCCCGATATTATTAATGACTAGGCTGCTGAACTGCAAGGACCATAGTCATTCAGAGAGAGGTCAGGGCAGAAGGAGAAGGAGAATAGAGGTGTGTGTGTGTGTGTGTGTGTGTGTGTATGTGTGTGTGTGTGTGGAGAGAAGGGGGTTGGTGAGATAGCTTAGGGAGGGGAGCTACTGGGAAAAAAGCACAGTGGCATTGGAGAGTTGAAAAACTTTGTGGTGTTTGCGGTCAGAAGTACAGATAGGCCTGGCTCTCATGACATTGTGTTTGCAAGGTTTCCGAGTAATAGTTAGGGTTAGGGCTTAGGATTTCGGATTGTACCTTTCAAATACACATTCCTCAGGCTCTAAGATGCATGGTTGGCAAGGCCATGTGGTCATTTTTGTGTGCGTGGAATAGTACATGTGTATTACTTGCAAAATTATGTTGTGTTATGTTTAGAGGGATTTTTTTTATAATGGTGATGTATGAATGTATTACCTTTGTAGTAGATTCAAACTGAGATCATTGAGACACTGGGGTTTCACCTCATATCAGCGGTGTCAGAGGGGGTTGAAGCAGAGCGAGAGGCAGACTGGAACTATTCACGCTTGCTCCCATTGTAACGTATTATGTTGCTGTATCTTGGTTGGTCCTCAGTGATCTTTGGTGGTGTTGCCACAACCATTACTGTGTGTGGTATCACAAATTTCAAATAATAAGACAAGTGAAGCGTGTATGTTGGCATGGCCTGTTTCAAGATTAAAGATTCAAGATTGGCACAGGCTTAGACTGGCTTTGTTTCCACGTTCATATGGTCAGTGGAAAAAACTGTTTGGGATTCTGGTGGTTTGAGTTTTAAAACATCGATATCACTTGTCAAGACAAGGTGGTAACAACTGAAACAGTCCATGACCGGGATGGCTGGGATCCATACTGATTATTTTGGTCTTTCTGATGTATTGCCACTTATACGAGTCCTAGATAGAAAGCAGATCACATCCACAGATGCTTTGTGCTGTACGCCCAATTCTTTGTATTTGTAATTATGTTGTGGAGATATGCTCTACCCTGATGAGAAGTGATGACTGTGGAAAACTCAGAGTCAGTTCTCCACCCACTTCTGTTGGCCCCCGCATCCATCTATGGATGCCGATACGCCTGGGCAGTTAGGGCTAATGCCCTCCTCTCTCTGTCTGTCACAACAATTAGACAGGTGGGTACATATTAATTATAGTGAGTAGTGGGCCTCTGCATGGAGGCGGCTTATATATTTTGCCTTTTCTGTTAATCCAGCGTAATCTGTGCAAACTGCTCATTCTCGTAGATAGTCCTGCTTCTCTGATTGCCATGGGTGATATGTTATGACGATAGCTATACCCCACATAAACTCCAATAAGCTGTTCTGATTATTTGTCATGTTATATCGGTTGTTAAAACGATGTAGAAAGCTACATTTGATGATATCCATACATAAAAATGTGATAATTACATCACATATAATTATCATGCGATAATTATAATAATCATCATAATAAATTTTTTCCCAACTTTTCCCAACTTTAGCCATCTTTAAAACTGGCACTGTTGTCTGTCTCTGCCACAGCTGGATGAGCTCAGATGCTCAGTAGGATGAGACATCCTTTCATGGGCATGACAGACTATCTATTGAGGCCCTCCTCTCCTGGCTTACAGAGGGTAGATTATAGAGGCCTTGACAAACATGTGATTATTTGTGTGCAATTAGCCGGGCCGTGTCCCAACGGGACAAATCAGGGTCGGGTAATTATGGCGCGGATGCTGGGGGAGTGGTGTCGCAATCTCTACTGGGGACGTCAACTCAACCTGGAGACAACCACCCAGTGCACTGCATGTTGTCAGGGCGGAGCAAGAGCTGTTCAGATGAGGAATGAGACACACAGAGAGAGAGAGAGACTCACACACATACACATACACAGCATAATCAGATTCTGTGTATGTGTGTATTTGTGTGTGTGTGTGTGTGTGTGTGTGTTTCTGTGTCAGGTGTGTCGCCAGTGCCACAGAAGCAAAAGACTGGCATAATCATCAACATAACGGGCAGGGTTTGAGGTGGGCGAAGGGGGTTTGAGGTGGTGGGGCTGGAGAAAGGGGTGGGCTTTGATAAACGCACTCATTGTGTGTGTGAGGGGTTTCAGCACTATCATAGAAATGACTTCTGTAATTATGTACTATATATGGATTGAGTTTGGTAGAAAGTCAGCAGACATAAGTGGTGATAAATAGAACACACAGACCGATGGTTGGCTCTTTCAAAACATCTTTCACCTAGATTGTTTGAGCAATATCTCAGTAATAATTTTGGTTCAGATAGAAAAGAGGGTCTGATGAAAAAAAAAGCGAGCAGAAGACATCAGCAAAAGTTCCACAAAAATTCAGACAGGAAACCCAAGGTAGTGGAAATGAATAATTCAGTGCCTCATTTATGATGAAAGGCGCTCTACCTTGATGAATGGTCTGTCACCTTTAACAAGGAAATATTGCAAAATGGGACGCACTATGCATATGATTTAAGGGGTTACAGACTAGCAGCCTATTTTCTCGTCACTCTCTTTCTCTGTCTCTCTTGCAGTCAAAAATTTCACCCAGTTCAAATGGTAATCACATTTAAAAAGTTTGCTACAAAAAGTGGTTACTTCAAGAGTATGCCTACAGGTTAGTGCTCAGATATGGACCAGTGCTGAACTGTCCTTGCATCAATGTTTTACCCATCGTGTGCGATCAAGTTGTTGCAGTCCCGTCTCTTACTGCTCATGCTCAAAGAAGAGTTTTGAAATACGAGATAATTGAGGAAACAATGACCTTCTCTCCGCTACCACAGGGGTGAAGTGGTCTTATTTATCATTCCTGAGTATTCTGCTCAGGCATCCTTAAGGCCGGCACAGGTCCAGTCGACCATCACTGTGAAGCAAGTTCCTGGATCAATCCAGTTGCCTGGCAACAACATGGCCTAATTAGCCTTGAGACATATTGCCGGTAGGCAGATCACACTGTTGTTTTGACCAGGCTTCAGTTTGGTGTGGAAGAGCTCACTGACTTCCAAGTGGCATCTGCAAGGACAAGATGAATGTGCGTGTGTGTGTGTGTGTGTGTGTGGGTGTGTGTGTGTGTGTGTGTGTTTTGGCATTGCAGGGATGCATTATTTTACTGGTAACTTCACTCAGCTGGGGGCCTTTGGAGTGCAAAAGTTTCTCTGGCTGTAATCGCCTTTTCAATCAGCATGTTGTTAATGCTATATTTATCAGCCATTTCAAAACATTTGATGTCTGAGTCTGTTAAAGACTTACTCACTTTCACTTTTACTCAATTTTCTTTTTCATTTCTACTTTTTATAACATCAAATGATGTATTAATTACCTATGACTCATAATGAGTAGGATAGACTTGTGATAAATTATTGTTTTGCCGCCTTCTCTCTCTCTCTCTCTCCCTTTCACTCTCTCTCTCTCCCTCACACCGTCTGTTTTTGTGCGATTAATTCAACTTAAAGGCAAACTATGACTAATGAGATATTTGTGGGGCCTTAAGGCCACTTTTGGCAGGGGAGTGGGAAAATGACCTGAGTGCCAGTGGTGCCTCTGGAGGGAGGCAAATGTGGGCTTAAATAATGACAAATGGCCACGGTGATGCTGTGGCAAGATTGCATTCACTGACGAAGAGGAGAAGGAATAACAGCTTACTCTGGGGAGAGCTGCTCTGCACAAATAAATCACGCTGTGGTCACACTCTTGAGAGTGACAGAGCTTTCATGTGCGGCTTGCTCGCTCACTGGACGGAAGGAAAGAAGGAAGGAAGGAAGGAAGGAAGGAAGGAAGGAAGGAAGGAAGGAAGGAAGGAAGGAAGGAAAGGTAAAAGAAAGGAGATTTAGGGAGACCGGGAGAAGTGGCCTTATGACATGAGAACAGATACGAACAAAGCGCAGGTATAAATGTTTGAGTGAAGCCGATTGTAAATAGTCTGGTGTTATAACATTGCTTTTATGTGGATGCTGTCCCATGTAATACAGAAACCAGCACAACATGGTTATGGTCATCAGCTCAGCCGTTAAAAGTCATGGCGTGCCCTGGCAATGACCAGTCAAATAATCCATGCACTGCTGGACCTCTTTATGTGATGCAGGCATGGCAGAGTGCTCTGAAAAATTCATGCTGGCATGTCTCCAATGTGTTATAAAATCAGAGTGAATATTAGAACAGATGCTAGTAGAACAACACTGTTGTTTTTTGACCAACTGCTGGCAGATTGTCATGATTTGGCTATTTGACATTGGCTGGCATTTACTGTTTCATCAGGTCTTTAGGGGTTGCAAAGTGCCAGCACAAGTCACTTAAGGTACTACTGCACTTAAGTCTGTAGTGAGCCCTCTCCTGTGCAGAATTACTGATAGCTGATTCAAATATGATCCCCAAAGAGGTTTTTGACAGGTTTAGAAGACAGGAGAGAAAAGACAAACACAAGGTGAAGCACTTTTTTTTTTTAATGTTTTTCTGAGTTCAGTTGGTTGCAGAGATGGAACTGTGAAGGTCTTCGTTAGTCAGGCTGGATAAAACCAGTGTGGCAGGGGACGTTTGCAAGTTATGTTGATCAGATCAGTGGAGCAGGTGCTGGCGATTAGTGGAGTCTGACCAGGCAGTGTCAGGGATTTAGGATTCGGTTTTATCGCCATGCTCACACACCCAGTTTGGAGGAAAGATTGGATTTGAACAAGGTGGGATTCTGTGTGATGTTTTTGGGTTTTTCTTTTTTTCCCTTACAGAAACTCAGATACACACACACACACACACACACACACACACACACACACACACACACACACACACACACTCTTTCTCTCTGTTTCTCTCTCACACACACACACACACACAGACCTTTAGATCAAAACATATATTACTTTTCATCCCATGTGGTGAATGTCTTCAGGTTTACGAGTGATGAAAGGTTTTATTTGTTTTTATTTTGGCCTGGAAGACCCTACCATCGGTTATTGATGGGAAGTCTTCAGATAGTAATTCATGACTTGCAACCAATATGGAAGACCCATAAAATCTCAGTGGAGAGTCTGAGGGTTGTTTGGACCCTATAAATTTGAGCTGGGACCTCCAGACCCTCAGATAACAAACTGTGATAAAAGGGCCTTCAAAACCTAAACACACTGAAAGAAGCCCTCTCCTTTTTTCTTTAATCTTTAAAATGCTAAATTATGTATCTTTGTTTTTTTTTTGCTCTACCATCAGACAGAGCAAACATGGGCTGTGTGCACTGTTTTCAGGGTGCCAGTACAGAGACCTATTTTCCCATTTTGTTTATAGCCATTTATGGAAATGTCCTGGATTCCAGCATTCATACCTAAAGCCTACCTAAAGCAAAGTCCTAAAGCTCAGTGGAATTTCTCATGTACTTAAAACGGTTAAAGTGATTGAATAGATCTTTGCTGGATATGTTCCACATATTTCATCATATCCCTGAACTCTGACATTCAGTACCTCTAATGGGCCCAAAGAGCACTAGCTCACATGATCCTCAAATTACCATGCAGTCTTATCCAGCTTCTCAGCCTTGATCCTTACCACCCTTCTTCTTTCTACTAGAATGAGACAAAATGCCTAGAGCAAATCTTCCCATTTCTATCTCATCTGCTGAAGGCACATTTTCTTCATCCTTTGTCATCATGTTAGCATTATATCTTATTTTATATATCATATCACAAACCTAATACTGTTATATATCATATATAACAGTATTAAAGCTATAGCTGTCTTGTTAGTTTAAACTGGGTCACATTTGGTTGATGAGATTCTTGATAAGAGGATAATGGAGAAATTGTTTCTGTAGATGTAAATGTTTCTGATGGTGTTTGGTTTTGGTGCATTTCTCCATGAATTCGGATGTGCACACAATACCTGACAGACCACTGTACCTGATTTACTGTTTGGCATAGAGCCACATGTTGGATTTACAGCTCATTCTAGCTTCCTGTAGCGTGTACCTCACCCAGTTGTAGCTTAACACATATCCCGTTGTGTTGCTTTGTTTTCCTTTGCCCGTGCTACAACAGTCTCCTTCAGTTCTCCTCACACGGCAATTATAACAAGTCCGAGACAAAGCACTGTTTCCTGCGGTTCAAGAATAGGGGAAATTTTGTGTTTGTGTTGTGTGTGCATTTGTTGGTGAAGTGTCTATCCTAAAGAATGTTGGGGAGTTCAAAGCTTGTTGCACATTGTGTCCCCGGATGCTGTGACCTGATTGGTTAAGGCTTTGGTCCCCTGCGGTGGTGTCCACTGTTGCTTTGGTGTGGATCTGGGCCTGTACCTCAGGAGAGCTTTCCTGACTAACGAGCTGTGTGTCTCATGCGACTTAAGCATCATTTCCTAAGAATGCATTATTTATCGACAGGCTTAGCTCTCCTGTGTCCCAGGTCTACCTGGAGCACACAGAGGGTGCTGAGTCTCCACGGGATCCAGAAAGTGGTTACACTGACGCACTCGGCATGATGCCATTAATGACTGAGAGAAGGCCAAGAGAAGTGTGTGTGTGTGTGTGTGTGTGTGGGGGGGGGGTGGGCATACGTGCTGAGTGACTGACATGAGATGCACAGTGGGACTTGAGAAAAATGCCTGAAGGTCATGCATGTATTGTGATCCATGTTTATGCATGCCTTTAGTTATCACACATTATACAGCATATGTAAAACAAAGATAATAATAGACCTATATGAACCCTCACATAAAATAATTAGTATCTGTTTCAGGACTTGAAAATTTGCTGTATTTGAGGTTTTCGGGATAGATTTCATCCTTCTATGTCTCATGTCAACCTAATGTTGTTTTTTTTTCCAAATGACTTACAAATTGACCAGATTAATGTAATTTTTTGAAAAGTTGAGACATTGGATATAAATATGCTAATTTGACCACAGCAGCTGTTCATCTCATTCTCAAATCACATACTGTACAGTGTCCTAATTGATAAGGGAAGAAAAGTGGTGGGTGAGTTTCAAGTTGTGTGGATGTAGAGTAAGATATGGGTGTTTGGTCAGCTTGTTTGTGAGAGCCTTTCATGACGGGTGTGTCTAAGTGTGTGCATGTCTTTGCACGTTAGGGTTAGTGTGTTTGTGTGTGTGTGCATGTGTGTGTGTGCGCGCACATGTGTATGTGTGTGTGTGTGTATGTGTGTATTGTGTGCATGTCTGTGAAAGAGAGAAGTCTGGAGAGGAGGTTGTTGAGTAAAAGTGCAGCAGGGATACAGTGGTTTCATTTCTCTTGCGTCCCCTTTGCTCGTCGCCAACAGAAAGTGCTGTCCCAGCTCTTCAAGACATTCTTAGGTTGAGCGATTGGAGGCGTACTGCCTAGCTGCTTACTTAGGGAAAAACCTGTATATATTATCAAAAATAGAGGTAAGACATTCTGTCAAAGTACATCTCAGCACAAATATATTCCACCTTTTCAGCACGGCACTGTCTGAAGTGGTTGGCATACATACGTTGCAAACAGAATAACCTTGCCAGCTAAATATGTTGTGGACTACTAGTGTGGCACCTATGACTGTGTTGAAAGCAAACAGTTGGTTGAAGATAACATCTGCCTCCTCAACTCTATATTTGTCTGGGGATTTTGAGGTCTTTTTTTCAGTTTCTGTGTAGACAAAAAAAAAACTCCAGGGCCCATCACAGTTGTGTTCCGTCCAGGGCTTAACTTGTTAAACTCAATCTGCAGTTATTTTCTTGCCCTTAAGCCAGTCTGGAGGCATGTGGCCATCTCGTCTCAGCAGGAGTGCAGACCTCTCTCGGGTTAGGGAAGAGCAATATCACCACACTGGCTGAGTCTGGGATAAAGACCTCAAGGCTAAGAGCTCTATCCACAAGCTCAGCAAACAAACATAGAGGGCTGAAGGACGAGGCAAGAGTGGGAGGAAAGTGAGGCATTTTCTTGGAGAGATGGCTACATTATGTCTTATAGTACATACATACCACTGGACAGCTTAGTTACGTAGATAAAACTATTTACTGACACAGTTTCTGAACATATCTGGCATATCATATCTGGCATATCCATGGCAAGTTAGTTTAAAAGACTTATTATTATTAATATGTAGATAAGATCATGTATATGGGCAATTCTAAGCAAATCTGTCACGTCCATAACGCCAACACAATGCCATGGTATGGTATGAAGTGAGTGATGTGTGAGTGATTAGATAAAATTTGAGCATTCACTCTTCTTGGTTGTGGAACAAATTTTATGGAACATTTCACATAATCATTCGCATCATACAAATACCATGGCATTTGGTTGGTGTTATGGATATGAGTTTGGGTTTTTGTGGAATTGTCCATATAGATTATACATTCAAGCTCTGTGTAATTGCTGAATTCAGTATTTTATACCCCCTTTGTATTTCTGCCGAGTCTCAGAGTGAGTGTCTGGATGAGTAATATGCTATTAGCGACACACCTCTCCAGCGCCATGAAATATTCATCCAGCCAATTGTTCCACAACTCCTATCATTCAATCTGATATAAAATAAACAAGCTGTTACTGTTGCAACTCTGGTTGAGCTCTGCAAAATGACAAACAAATGCTGTTCGTTTTTTGTTAAATTGGAAATGAAAGAGAGAGGCGCTAGACGCGCGTGTGTATGTGTGTGTGTGTGTGAGAGAGAGAGAGAGAGAGAGAGAGAGAGACAGAGAGAGGGAGGGAGGGATTTCACAGGACAGTATTTCTAGGCCATGTTTGTGTAGATGCCAAAGATGACAGCTAATTGATTATTTATGATGTTTATCCCTCTTACTTTGCATTTCCTGTATCTGTGGATCAGTGAGAGAGAGATGTCAGGACAATTATGGGAAGTGAACCAGGAAAGCAATAATCTACTCATGAATAATAAATCAACTTAATGGGTTTGAGGTATTGTGTTTGTATTTATTATGGCCATTGAGAAGAGCAACATGGAGTCACAATATGGGAGCATGATCGACTGTAATCCTGTGAAATGACCTTGTGATTAATGAGCAATAGAGATGTAAAAAGTCAAGATTTCCACCAATATTTAAACTAAATTGTGACTGTTTTATAACGGCACAACAGTGTGCATTGTTGAATTTGCTGTTAAACATATAGGGCATGGATGTGCAAACGTTCCTCCAAAGGGCTTGTGTGACAATGTGAATTACATTAATATGTTGCGTAACTAGACAGGGATGTTTTGTGACATCCTGCGCAGCGCTTCCCCCGGGGATGTGTGCGGCTGCGTTCAGGAATGAAGGACACATATGGAAACAGTACATGAATGACCCCTATTCTTCGCTCCCCTTTCCCCCTAATGAATGCATGCTGGGGGCCGAGTCCGGAGACAAGCGCAAACCTCCGAGATAAACTGTAGCCTTCAGAGGGTGTGCAGCCAATTCTATCAGTCACCGTTCATGCAGATTTAGTCTCTGTGACTTTTTAATGCCGCAATTAATTCTAAGTAATAGTCAGAGGTCGCATCAATTAATTAGGACTAAAAGTGCAATAATATTTCTGTAATTAGAAGTGCAAGGACTTGGAAAAGGTTGCATGGAGTCTCCTGACTTCTCTCTGAGTTATGAGGTCTTTTAAATAATGCACAGAGTAAAAAGCCCAGAAATAAAAAAGAAATGGCGTCTAATGCCCTCGCTTTCTTCAACTCTCTCTTTCTCTCTCTCCTTCTCTCTCCTATCTCTCTATGTCAGTTTTTTGCTCCCTCTTTTTTCACTCTTTCGCTCCGTGTGTTCATCTATCTCTCACGGCTCCTCTTTCCACCCTTCCTTGTCTCTTTGCGCATCAGATCACGGGCATTCTGTTTTTGAATAAAATATACTGGTCTGCCCAGGGACAGCATGTTCCAAAGATAGTCAACAGCCTGCATGAGCTTCCCTTCTCTCCTGTTTCTGAGTTCTCTTGTGTGTGTGTGTGTGTAAGAGAGAGATAGAGAGAGAGAGATAGAAGTCTTGGCAAAGCGGGCATCCTCTCTCCATGCCTTTTGAAAGGCAGGCCGAGGCTCCTCTCCTCTCTGGTTTTCTGACCAGGGTTCACGAAGCAGGCCCCGGGGCTCCTCACATCTCCTGATTGATTTGGTGTCTTGTCCGACTGGTTGCTTTCTTCTCTGTCCTGTCGTTTTTGATCAGGTTGCTTCAGTGGAGGGTTAGGGTGGGTTACCTATGGATGGGTCTTGAGCCTCGGATACCAGTAGGGCCATCTTGCCACGGGCACTGGCCAGAGTGCATCGCTCCCTACGACTGTGGAGGACCAGCTCTGCACATCCCTTTGGTGAAGATCCGATCCTGCCGTGGGCCCGCCAAGAGCAACTTGTGCTGCTGCTGCTGTACACCCTGTCTGTAGCTGGGCTAGTAACTGCTAGTCGCTTTGGCATGATTGGCAGGCTAATGGGCCTGCTCTCATAGGTCTGACAGGCTCCCAGCATGGCTCCCTGCCAGTGAGTATGTGTGTTCAAGAGAGCGGAAATGGAAGTGGACAGGCTTAGCGCCACGCTTGCCAGTTGCTTTATTATAGAGTACACATGTTCCTGTTAAAGTAACTTCTTAACAACATGATTGTGGTGTTATTTGGAGTGTTGAGGAGGTACTTGCCCTAAAGGGGTGTTTATCGAGGGATGATTGTGTTCATTGTGTGTTTTGATGTTGGCTATTTCAACACTTAAAGCAATGCATTCAAGGTATCACCTTATTTATTCCAGCATGTTGAAATTCAACATCAAAGACATATTTGATTTCAACAAGTTTGCTCTGGTTGTGGTAACATTTAACTGGAGACCTTGTGAATATCATCAAGAAGGCCAGAAGTTTTTAACACACGGAAGGATGCCTTTTGAGTTTGCCACTAGAGGTATAAATATTCCTTTCAGGCTGATGTTTCAGAGAAACGATTGGATGTGGACCTCATTTTGTTTTTTACCTCAGCAGAGGTGTGGAATCCATCTCATCCTGGCGTTCTTGGTGTTTTCACAGATACCAAATTGCGCATGCTGTACATGCTGATGTCTCTGCCTTTGATGGATGAAAAACACACCCAATCACTAACATTTTACTTGATTAACCTGTCTCTGCTTTTAAGTGAATATTATAAGCATAAGCAAAAAAAAACAAAAAAAAAAAACATGTATGAACATTCAAGTCCCAACTCTCAAAACAACATCATACACACACTCCAAACAGCTGGTCACGTCACACTCCATATTTCTCACCTCTCCACACACACACACACACACACACACACACACACTGCTCCATACCTCCCAGTCTCCTCTGCAGACATCTATCCAGTAAAGCAGCGATAATTAGACTATCACCATTCATGGATTTCCATGCAGGAGAGTGAAGAGCAGGGATGAGGGGAAAGATGGGTAGCTGCATCCAGACTTCAAAAGGAAGTGTGCTCATTCGCCATTCCAGCGCGCAAGCCGTTCCTCTTCCTCAAAGTCTGCGCCAGTCTTTCATACAGTCAGTAATTTGTCTTGGAAGATTGGCTGCTCTCTGGAATGAGGTACATGGAGTGACTTACTGCAACTCTTAGCCTAATTTACTTTGGAGCGGAAAAGTAAAATGGCAGCATGACCTTCTTTTTTCATATCCTGTTTTTTCAATGTAGTCTGCCTGTCATTTGTTAAGTTCTTTTTAAATCACAAATTCATTTTATAATATAATAGCAGATCTGAAAGCATAGCTTTCATTTCAAAAGAGTCATTTTTTTATGTTTCTAGTGGTTGGCTGAGTCACACTGCAGTCCAATACAGATCTCAGTCCTCAATTGAGTCCCCAACTTCCTGATAATTAAGGTGATTGTGTGCATATGTGTGCTTGTATGTTTACACTTTCATGTCTTGGAGGCATATGGAATCACGGAAGACTGTGATTTTGAAAGTCCTGGAAGACCTTGAGATGGGGAATTGGGTTATTAACATGGCAGGCCTTTAATAAGAACCCTTGGGAAAATTAATATCCTCTAAACACGTTTGTGCCAGGGGTTGCTCACCTAATGAAGAACTCACCCTGTGAAGCCTGCCTGGCACACACACACACGCATCCACACAAGTGCATACACACACATGCACATTCAATTAGGGAACAGTGGAACAAAAACAGCCCAGCCCTTGCATGTGACATCTCACAATAACGCACTGGATGTTTTGTTGTTGTCTAGCGGATGCAACAAAGCACATCACACGATCATGCTTTGTTTAAGGTTGAGCGGATGTGGCAGTTCTCAGTTACAACGTGCAGCCCAACACCACACACCCTACCTACCCCACCCCCCAACAACCCCACCCTCGAAATGAACACAGCCTCACTCACCTGATAGAGCCAGGCTGCAGAAGAGAGATGCAGGAGCTCGACCCAAATGGAGGCACAAGATCTGAACGGCATTCCCAAGTGGCATCATGAGAGAGTGAAGGGAATTAGATTCTCTCTCTCTTTCTCTCTCTCTCTCTATTTCTCTCTCTCACTCACTCACTCACTCGCTCACTCATTTTCTCTATTTCCTTCTCTATTTCTCTTCCTTTTCCATACCCCCCCCCCCCCCCAATCCCCATGTCCACCCCCCTCCCTGTCTCTCCCTCTCTCCCTCTCAGCCACTGTGCGGAAACTCAATCCGTGCGGTCAGGCAGAGCTCCCCATCGACCGCCACTCTCCACATGAGTGTCTTTTACACTCCGTCTGCCACAGCTTGAATAGTGGGTTGTCAGCACACCCCAATTAGCACTCTTGGGCATGCAATATCCCTCACTTTTCCTTCCTCTCTCTCTCTCTCTTTCTTTCTCTCTCTCTCTCTCCTCCTGTCTCAGGTTTTGTCTGCCTCTCTTCCCACCTCTCCTCCTCTCTCCATATCTCTTTTTTTTCACTCCTCCTCATGTGTTTCTGATCTAAATATAGTCTGTCCCCCCCATCCCTCGCCCTTGTGTGAGCAGCAGCCAGTGTTGGCGGAGCCATTATGCTGTTGTTGCCAGCAGATGCCTCGAATGGGGTCCTCGCCTTACTTGCTCACTTGCTGAATTTTTGGAACTTTTTGCCGCCATGCCTGTAAGTAGTAGTGCTCCTCCCATTTGGCGGGCCCCTCTTTCGTGCTGTTAGCAGTTAGCATTAGCGTTAGCACATGCAGTTGCTATAGAAACTGGGACCCTGATCGTTACTGACCCATATTAATTTTGCTAGCGCTAAATCGCTGTTCATTTTGGCTTCACACGTCTGGAGTATGTCCTCAGCTGAGTTGATTATCTAGAGCCTGATAGACTTGGGCTGCAGACACGATACGATAACGGATTGTCACAGTCAATGCATGGGAGCCACATACTGCTGTGTGAACAGGCAGACTTCTGTGGTTGTGGGTCAATAAACTTTGTTAGATGACGACTTACCCAGGCAAAACCCATCTTACTAGGAACAGCTTGAATATTATAACAGCGGGACAAGCACTCTAAGAATGGGGTAATGTGTGGGATGATTATAGACCTGGGCTCAGATTGAGTAAATGGGGAAGGATGGAGAGAGTGGGAGTAAGGAAGTAGAAGAAAGGCTGAGAGAATAGAGACAGAATAAGGGATTGACAAGAGGGAGCCGAGCTGAAAATGGCATTTGGTAACTTGTAAAGGGATAAATTGTGAGACAATGGAACTCCCAGACAGAACGAAAATGGGACCTGTCAACATTCATTGACATTAACATTGACATCAACATTAAGCTGAAAGGGGATTGTGGGCCATTGCTGGCCTGACAAGCGCCCAACCTCCCAGAGGCATGGGGTCATAAAGGCTGTTGTTTAATAAGACACTTCAAAGTGTGCGCTACACAAACAACACTCTGCCAAGCCAATCCTGTGCCAATGAACACAGCTGAAGTTAACACTTTTTGAGTTGGATTCTGCATGTGAGACTCCGACATGACAGCTTTATCATCTTATCTATCAGCTCTGCGTCTAATTTGTGCCTGGCATCAGGATTTCAGGGGTTTCTGGTGATTTGCTGATCTCCCATAGTTGTTGGGATTTGGTTGGCATTTTAGTGGGCCTGTGTGTGTGTGTGTGTGTGTGTGTGTGTGCGCGTTCCTCTGTGTATTCCTATTCCAGGCTGGCAGAGTAGAGTGAGGTGCAACCAAAGGCCCCATGTGACATCACAGCTCCAAGGCCGCAGGTGTTATCTGTATTAGTGCTGAGACTATTACCTCAGTGTTCAGACTATTCTCTTTGAGTGTGCCATGAGTTTTCATATCAAATGCATCTCATGTTATATTTTACACTTGTAAGAAAAATTTACTAATAAAATGTATCAGGTGGCAGCATCTATTGAAGCAATATCAGCAGCAACATACATTTCATATTCTATTCTATTTTTTGACACAATACAATACACATAGTTCCTTGTCACACGAGTGCCTCAGTTTTATCAAATGAAAAAAGTATAGACCGGGAAAAGCTTTGAGTACACTTTAAAAAGAGTAAGTAATGCTTACTTTAAAAAAAAAGTGTGGAAACGTGTTGCCCCAAATGAGTTAAGTAATGTTCTCTTATGTTTACACCTGTAAGTAACCTTTTCTTACAAGAAAGTAAGCTGTACTCAGGTTACTTAACACTCACTCATGTTTGCTTCTAATATCCAGTAAAGCTTACTTGAATCAAAGTTGCTTTTATTACTGTTAAATGAGTCATTCTTGCTTTGAGTTGTGTAAAGGGTACTTAATGTCTGATAGTCTAGTTTACTTGCAGAATATACACATCAATTAGTTTCTAAATACAAGGAACTTAAACAATTTTCTTAATGGAATGAAGAAAACTGAAAGTTCAGATTGTTTTTTATGTTACATAAAAAATATTTCATCTTGAACAATAACATAAACAATATAAAATGGGGAAAACATGTAGCCTATTATCATCAAAACATTCACATACACACTAACACACACATTTATATATTTATCATCAACATAGGCTACAGTATATACTAGTTTGACAAATGAGATTTAGGCCACATCCCTCGGCACCGCCACACACACCCCACCACTGAATGAAACAAAGAAGGACTTTTTTTGAAAGCCTGGTGAATGTGAATTTAAATGTTAACATTGAAGATCTTGGGATTCACTGTGTGTTTCAGCCCCATGCATGTCTGTCCATTGAAAACCAGTGTGTTTCAAGGCCATTTCGATCCATTGAAATACATATCTATACATAGTCCATGGGACAGCAGAAGTTGGGACATGTCTCATTACATGTTAAATCACATCTAAATGATATAAGCTTTTAGAAATATAGTTTTTGTGGTTTAACCTGTGTCCCTTAAAGGAGAAATCCGGTGTGAATAAATCCATAGCCCTATACATTTTCTAAAAGCTTATACCCTCTAGATATGATTTAACATGCATTGATCCCAACTTCCACCATCCCATGGACTATGCATAGTTTTGTGATGTATTACATGGAATGAAATAGCCTTGAAGCACACTGATTTTCAATGGACAGACATTCATAGGGCTGACCTTTAAGTGTTTAATACCAAAAGGCCTATTTTTAAAGGCATCCATCCATCCATGTGAATTTGTTTGTAAACCAAAGAATAGGAACCCGTAATAATCATTTTTGTGCCTTGCGTTGACTGACTAGCTGGTAATAAATGTGATTTCTGTGACTTAGCATGCTAGCAAGTGCTCTCTCATGAGAAATGGCTCAAAATAAACTTCATGAAGACAACTCATGAAGTCAGCTTTTTGAAGGCAATTTGTAAAATATACACACTATCTAGCCTCCTAATAACTTCGATAAAATATCAAAGGGCTTAAACTGCTAGAATATTTTTTTTCTGCTCTGCATAGTCTGAGGTAGCATTATCTCAAGTTCACTTAGCTTAAATACTTAGCTAGTTGAACTTAACATTCGCCCCTATTTATTTTATTAACAAAAGCAAATGTGCAGTTTTGCGTGCATCAGAGGTGATGTACAAAGAAAAATACACTGAAGAAAAATACAGGAGAAAAGTATTACATTTAGTGAAAAACAATAAAATCTAATAATATTAATGATAATTTAAAAGATGATTCCTGTACCTCTATGATTTGTGTAAACCAGCTAATCCAAATATTAAATAGTTTCATCTGTGGCACTAAGCAGTTTTAAGTGGATAGCAGTGAAGAGCTGGAGAGTGGTATCTGCTTTATAGAGAGACATCAAATGGGTTTAGAATTAGCGATATCTGTTTTTCATTGTTTTCATTGGATAGGTCATAGTGCAGACATTGTTCAAGACACGGCAGGACTTATGTCTGGACCCAAGTTTGAGGACCAATGCTGTATAAGTTTTAGACCTTGTCGATGTAAGTTCTGCATGTTACTTGTGTTTTTCTAGTAAGACCACTAAGTCTACTAAAGTAGCAGACACTTCTGTTACTGCAGTAAGGTATAGTGTTTTTTTTTTTTACAGTAGTGCCTGTTTGTAAAGCTATTTTGTGAAAACAGATTAAGAAGCGTTTCCCTCTCGTGGTTCCCTGACATTGTCCCCGGTCTATTAGACACCTCTTGTTTTCTGTTTAACAGCTCCCCTGCTGTGGGCACAGTGAGCCCAATCTTATTGTTGTTGGAGAGAATCAGCTGTGCAGGGAAAAATGAGTCTGTTTTACAAGTACTCTGTGGTACAGCATTGAATAGTCTCCGTTAATAGACTGTGGACAACAGGGGACCAAGGTCTTTCATTTTACTGTGCTATGTACACATTCAGGAATCCATTTTCCAGATACTATAGAGCAAAGCTGAACATCCCCTCTGAACAAACAGAGATAGCAGAGTATTTGAAGGCTGGAAAGCCAAAGCCAAAATGGACACACTATCACATTGCTCAGGAACTTCATCTGCAGTGATTGTGTTTAGATCAGTCTGTTTTGTTTTTTTGTTTTTTTTTTTAAATCTAAATTCACACCTTGCAGCCTTACTTGGTGTTAACTTTAATACATAGTCTGTCATACAGTAGTATATAAAATGGTTATTTTATATAAAATTTATATAAAATTTGAATCCTCCATGGAGATCAATTCTTTAATCGACATTTTACCAGTAGGTAGTGACAGTCTGTCTACAGGTAATGCACTGCCAGTCTGTTCAGAATAGGACATAGAGTTCAGCAGGTTAGAGTGGTTTCTTATGTAAGGTTTAAGCATCTTCAAGAAAAGGTTTTCATTTACATGTAAATGAGGCATGCAGTCATTTCCCATAAAAGTAGTCTGTTGATAATGGTGTTTAATGGTGATCCAACATTGAATTAATCTAGAGACTTAACAAACTCCTAGTGAGATACATCAGAGGGGATAAAAACAGAGGGACGAGAAGATTGAAAGATGGAAAAAGAGAGAGGGGGAGAGAAACAACCCAAAGGTGTGTCCTCCTCTCTCTTGTTGCCCTTTTTTCTTCCTTTTTTCTGTTCTCTCCTTCTTTCACCCCTCTCCTCCCCCTCTTGCTGTCCTGGTGTCAGTCGCACCTTGTCAGGAAGAGTTTATTGCCCAACGGCGTTTGGCATAACGAGCCGCGTGACAAGGCACCTGCGGCTGAGGCCTTGTCCTCCACCAGAGGTGCCTGAGGGCGGGTGTCAAATTGATGTACCAGTCAGCCGCACTCTCACACCCACACCTCCTCTTCCTTAGACCATTCCACACCATAGCAGGGCAGAGGATAAGGGAGAGGGTGAAAGAATAGGAGATGGTGAGTGGGGGAGGGAGGACCAGGGCATCCAAGCATCAACCTCATCCACCCCCAAGCACCTCAGATGTCTGCGGAGGACCGAGAGATGCTAACAGCGCTAACACACGCATAAACAGAAGTGGCCTCTCGCAAGCACATGGCTGTGTCAGACTTAACGTGCAACGTTAAGAATATAGACATGTATAGCACAGCTGCATATGACATTACTGTACATTTGCACTTTGCTGTGTGTAAGCACATACGATCGTGACAATTTGCACAGACAGTTGACGTGCACGGGAGCACATACGTGTCCATACACACACCACACACACTTTCACATGCACGTGCACACACACAGACATACACACACACACACACACACACACACACACACGTGTCTTAGGGTGCACACAGTACAGGTGTTTTGAAAATAAACACCTAGGCTCTGGCACTGGGCTGCTGTATGTGATTCTTGCCTGCAGCTCTGTCTTCCGATGTTAAGCCTCTCATTAAGAGCACGCCGATTCCCCTTGAACGAGTTGCGCTGGCGGCCATAATTTTTAATTAGTTTACTCAGCCATCCCCCTGACTTCCCACTGTCCTCGCAAAACACCTCACCACAAAGTTTGTGCCTTGTGTATCAATGTTTGTGTGTGTGTGTGTGTGTTTGTATGCGTGCGCGCATGTGTGTGTGTTTCTTGGAACATTCACAGGCGGAAAAGAAAGAGTGTGTATGGGAGGAGATGGGTGGAGATTGCATAAGACTCAGACATTTTGGCTTCTCTACCACTGAGGCACACTGTGCTTTGTTAAAATGTGACCATTTATCCACAAAATCCATTGAAAGAATGAAACTATTGATTGAATGTACTCATCTAAAAATGGGCAGTCCGCATCATAAATGTACTCTATCGCTCTGTTATGAAACTACTTGCCCTGTTCTTTCTATCACGTTCAGTTTGACTGACAAGCGCCACTGTAATTAGCCCGCTAATAATCCAATCACATTTCTGGAGCAGACAAGGCAGGTCTGAGATCTCATGAACCACGCGCTATTGAAGCCTATTACGTTAATCACAAGTAAGCACAATTTTGCCCCCCCATCACCCCACCCAGAGTGATGGCTCACTCTGCGTATAGTCGTTTTCACCATTAACCCTCCTCAACCTTAGCTCGCTTTAGTCCAACACCCAATACAGTGCCTGCTTTGCCTGTCTTGTAATGGCATTGCAATTATGGAACGGTGATTTCCCGCTGTCAAGCTTTGTGTCTTTTTTTTTTCGTGTTCGCTTCCTGCTTTCCTTAACTTCTCTTCCTAGTTCTAACTCTGCCGGGTAGCAGACTGACTGACAGTTTCTTTACATACATGTGAAGGCTTATGTGAAAACTTGGTGAGAGAGTGTGTGTGTAAGTGAGTGTGTGTGTGTGTGTGTGTGCATGAGCGGCAGGGTCTGGTTGGTTGGGTGTGGTGAGCAGAGACAGAGAGAGTGCCTCTGAGTCTGTGTGATGAGCTATCAGTAAAATTGTCCTTAAGATCTGAGAAGTTATATAATTTGTGTGTCTTGTCAGCAGTTGTAGAGAGGTGCTGGAGAAGTTGAGATAATGACAGGGGGTTAAAGAGAGGTATGGTTTCTGTTTCTATGTGTGTGACTACGTCAGCATGCCAAATGCATTGTGTGTGTGTGTGTGTGTGTGTGTGTGTGTGTTGTAAATGGATCTGTCTACCTCTGGGATGTTGGATACAGAACATCAGTAACCATTGAGATGGCCCTCTCAAGTTTCACCTGGAGACAGATACAAGTGAGAAACACCAAAACATGTCTCACTACACCCCGCACACATAGATCCTCAGACCCCCCTGAGACGCCCCAGCCATGAGTTAGCCGGCAGTCATATAGAACATATAAGCAAAAGTGTGTGCAGTGAAAACAATGTGATTGGGGTATTGAGCTGCCATCGACTGCGGTGGATGACACTGGAGTCACTGTATCACTAATGCGCTTAGAGGTGTGTGTGTGTGTGTGTGTGTGTGGTAGTGTGTACGAGGTCTGAAATGAGCTGAAGAGCAGGCTTTCATGTCAGGCACTATCATCATCTCACAAGGAGATGCAAAGAGACACAGAGAGATGAATAGCGAGAAAGAGAGAAAGGGAGAGAGAGAGAGAGAGGGAGTGAGTGAGTGAGATAGAGAGAGATAGAGACAGAGTTCACTTCTCGCCCTCTGCCATTTCTTTCCCCCCACTCCTCCTGTCAACGAACATGCTGAGATGGCACTCCCTTTCACAGAAGGAAGGATTGAAAGGGATTCAAAGTGCAAATCAGCTCACTATATCTCCTGGCTTGGTTTCATCTATCTGTCCATCTCTCTATCCAGCTGTCCATCTCACCTTATTTATTCATGCCTCTCCGTCACTCCGCATTCATTGCTGTCGTTTTGCTCTCAGCAGCATTCGCTTTCACGGTAGTGCTAATGTTTTCACGAATGAACACTCGCACACACACACACACACACACACACACACACACACGCACACACACGCACACACACACACACGCACACACACACACTCACACACACACACACAGAGAAAGGCATTCACACACGTATACACACACACACAAAGGTACATATAAACACACTCACAGAAAAGCACTCACACACACACAGCTAAACATACACATACATTCTACACACTTGCACACGCATGTACATTTTCTCAGTTTCACACAGCCAGACATCTCTCAGTTTCACACAGCCAATGTTACAGAGGCAATAAGATACATAGAGGAGGGAGGGAGAGAGTGAAGATGACTAGAGTGCTATTTTAGCTCTGAAACTGTTGTCAAAACAGGAGTAAGCTTCTGAATAGGGATGCGTGATGTTATGAGATGGAGAGAGAACAATACTGGGGCATGTGAGCACAGGAAAAACACCTCTTCTCTGCTTTGACCATTACACTACTCTGGAAGATATGAAAAAAGAAAGAAAAGTTTAACAAGCTTTCCCCTACTGTATGACTTAAATGTACTGTCAGCAGTTGAGCATCCTGACAAGCCATTGGGAGGCCTTCTATGTCTCAGACTGACCTTCCTCCTGTGAATTAGAATATGGAACGTAAAATATGAGAGATTCTTTAGCAGGGGGTTGCATACTGCTCTGTTTTTTACTAACCCTCTGTGTGTGTGTTTGTGTGTCTGTATCTTAATGAGACCAAATAGTGAAAAGGTGTTTTGATACGTTGGCTATGTAAGGTATGTGCTGTACGTTTCTGCAGTTGGTGACGGATCATTAAGTCCGAGCTGGCGGGCGATCGCTTATCTTTGCCGATCCACTCCCACAATAGCACACGCTGCAATAAACCTAGTGCCGACGGCTGCTCGTGCCACAAAACATGACACATATCTCATCGTCTGCTCCTCCGTCAGCACTATTTGGATGCCATTCCTGTTTGTTTGGCTCTCGGGGCTGGGCTTGTGGACACCGTCGTCAGACATCCAGCAATATTTCCTTAGTGTTTGACCAGGAGGCTGAGCTCTCTTTTCGGCCCCGCCTGATGATGTCAGCAGGATCATCTTTTTACAACCTCTCTCTCTCTCATTCTTTTTGTTTTCACACACACACACACACACTTCATGTCTCCACCCTTCTCTCTCTCCATTTGTCACAGTTTTTTTTTCTCTGTTTTTTCGTTCTGCTTGTCCTCACCCTCCCCACTTTCATTCTCTCTCTCTCTCTCTCTCTCTCTCTCTCTCTCCCTCCCTCCTTTTTTTCCTGGCAGTACTGACAGTGAGACTCACCCCATGGGGAGAGTGGTTCGTGTGTGCTGCATGCTAAGATGCAGGGAGGAGGGGCAGATCAGGGAGCAAGAAGAAGAGAAGAGAGAGCGTCGGGTAGGTGGGTGGAGGGCAGTGGTGGTAGTGGTGGGGTTGTGGAGGGGGGTTGGTGGTGTAGCTGGGGCAGCAGCTGACATGGGTGACCTTCGGCCAGGCAAAGCGAGACAACGAGCAGACAGAGGGACAGAGGCAGTCCGATGGCGGAGAGGGCAACAGGGGTCTGATGCTGGCTTTTTTGTCCGCGCTGCTCGGAGCAGATGCCTAGGGGTCCAGCTGCGGTTACCGATGGCAGCCTGAGCAAAATAGCACCAAAGACGAGTAAGGAGACATATCTCAAAAATTGTGATCGCAGCTGTCATCTTGTTCTGCCAGTATGGACAAAGGAGATTTGGGTTCTTGCCTGCCTTCCCTACCTCGGTCACTCTTTCTTTCTCTCTCTCTCTCTTTTATCATTCCTTCATATCCTCTCACCCTTTCCCCATTGTTGGATCTGTCTCCTGTCTTCAAAGCCAGCAGAGGTGGCATTTATGAGACCCTTATGAGACATTCGTCTTGCTCTCGCTCTCCCTCTTGGTGACACCCACTAGATGTTTAATTGAATGCTGTGTGAATAACATCAATTCCACGCATAATTGCCTTCCCTTCCATGGAATCTACATTTAAAGCAGTTCTGTACTGTAGAAAGAGGTCCACATTTGCATCACAAGCTACCTAATTATCACTTTTCTTTCCTTAAAAGTGGATGGTAGAGAGAGAAATTAATGCAACATCTGAGTCTAACCTCAGTACAGATTACTATCCATTTATGCTTTAAGACCAATTTGAGAGTGGAGGTAATGTCCTCTCAGAGTGTGCTTTAAGGTCACTACACCTTGGGAGGAGAATATGATCTCTGTTATTAGTGAAGGCAGTGCTGAAGGTTAAAGGCAGATGGTGGGCTATTTATGCCTTAAGATGTTAACGTTACTCAAGAAAGGATGTAGTTCCCTCCAAGATTGCAGAGCAGTTTGACCAGTGGTTTCTTTGTCTTTCCACTTAGGCTGCCTTTCAGACAGTCACCCGACACTTCAGAGGTGAGGTTTGTGCTCAAGCGTGCAAGACTTGTAGTGGTCGAAGCCAATGAAAAAGTGGGGTGGATGTCAAGTGAGATGTCTCAAGTCTCAGGAGCAGTAGTGTAAGCATTTGGAGGTGTGTGTGTGTGTGTGTGTGTGTGTGTGAAAAAAAAACGTATCCATCTCCACAGTCCACAATAGCTTTGCCGCAGCAATACTGAGACATAATAGCTCCCCACTCTTCCAACACCTCCTTCCCCGAGTGGCCAAATAATCCTTGTAACAAGCACCCCAATCAGGGGTGGCCTCAGACTCCTGCCCCCTATTTCAATTACTGTCCCTGAGAAATGGAGGCACCTGGAAAGCAGGAAAATTGAGTTTAAGGTGGGGCTACATATGAATCCTTCATACAGTGGCTGCAATGCACTTTAAATGAACTCGTTGTACCATAAAAAAGTCCCCATTTTTTTTTTGTGTGTGTGTGTGTGTGTGTGTGTGTGCAGGACGGCAACATGCACAGCACAAATGGGTAATAGCCTGTCCGGGCAAACCTTCAGATGTTAATTAGAGAGGAAATGGGTACAGACACAGCTGGGGTGCAGGGAGCAGCAGGTAACACACACACACACACACACACACACACACACACACACACACACACACACACTCCTTGCAGTGTGGCTAACAGAATCTCTCATTTTGTAGTGGAATGAATCAATATAATGGACGTGGGTAGGTGCACCCTGTTGTCCCCTGGCCTGCATTCACGGGAAAAAGAGCAATTACTATCTGGTCTGATGTCACAATGCCTTAACAGAGTAGCCTATCAGCCGCAAGTCATCGTATAAGGATAAGCGTGTGACAGCAGTAGAAAAATTAAAATATAAAAACAAGTCAAACTTCATTCATTCGTACATTCATTCATTCATAAATAGGCAAGCAAGCAGTCTATCCATCTATGCAAACAAAAACAAATGTAACTCATCATTGAAAACTGTTATGCTCACCATGGTTAGGATGTGTGTGTGTGTGCGCGCGTGTGTGTACATGCATGCACGTCTGTGTGTGTATGCATGTATTTGTGGATGATTTGAGACAAGCTCTCCCCTCTTTTAGCCAAAGTTTGCTGTCAGTTTAACCTGAGCTTCTTGCCTTGGGCTGGTGCGAGGCTGGAGCTCTCTCTGACCTGTCGGTATACATTAGGCATCAGCACCACCAGCAACCATCCCCCTGCCTCCATCCTCCACCCCCCCAACCCTCCAATTCCACATGCACACACACTCAGTGCTGCTTCTCCCTCACCTGGTTCCCGCACGCCGTTGTGAAAGAGTGGCCTCAGGTACAGACAGCCCTGTAATAACTCCACCATTAAATATTTGCAGCTCTCTACCACTTGATTATTCAGTGTGAATTGGGGTGGAAATGGAATTACTCCATGTTCTCTGACGTGTTCTCAGAAATGGTGCTTTTAAGTTACCAAAGGGAGAGGACTTTGACGAGCGGCGTGCCGAGATCAAATGGAATTTTCCAGCTACTATTGTCTCATTGAAGGCCAGTACTTTCTGCCTTCCTCAAAAACATCTGCTGTGTGCTTTTTTGAGAGGGAGAGGAAGGTGATCTTCTGTCCTTGGTGTTTTGAATTGAGTGAGATGGAGTGTGCTCAGCCTTTGGTATTCTACAAATTGTAATTGGTTGTAGGTGAACAGAATGAAATAAAGAGTGCTGTTTGGGTTGTTGAGGTTTGATTTGTCTGTTTTATAGATTTATTATAAATAATTGCTATACATATTTCTATTCTATTTCTATTCTAATTGTTAGTAACATTGAGCAACTGAGAGTTGTTTTTTCAAAATAATTTATGTTTTTAATTATTTATTTGTAATTTTTTTAAAGAAGAACCACAAAGTTTGTTAACTAACAAAAAAAAAAAAAAACTTCAGGTAAACTTGCAACACAAAGAAAGAGACAAGGAGAATCAAAGAGGCCCTTCGAGATAAGAAAGTGAGGGAGATGGCGGGATTGGGGAGAGAAATTAAGGAGACGGAGGTGGCAGACCATGAGTCATCATCTACGAAGACACTGTCGGATCTCAGGCCCTCTCCTCACAGACTGCAGATGAGAGAGAGAGAGAGAGAGAGAAGTGTTGGACGGGAAAGAAACAGAGAGGGATAGCAAGAGAGAGAAAAAGGCA
Organism: Tenualosa thibaudeaui; assembly: GCA_027481765.1. Classification (NCBI taxonomy): domain Eukaryota; kingdom Metazoa; phylum Chordata; class Actinopteri; order Clupeiformes; family Clupeidae; genus Tenualosa; species Tenualosa thibaudeaui. Next base: position 6,624,095 of record JAIFZK010000012.1, on the reverse strand, counting down.
CAGAGAGAAGGATGTTTATACAGAAAGAAAAGAAGACAGACAGCACAGTGAGCTGGAAAGAGAGAGAAAGGGAGAAAGCAAGAGAGAGAGAGTGAGAAGGAGAGGAAGAGGGCAAGCCTGCGGTCTTCTCACATTGGGTAATGTATTGCTTTGCCAGTCTTTCAGACATCTTTCTAAGTGTCACTCAGGTGCCTCCCCCCCGCTGACTGCCTCGGCCCCAATAGCTGGGCACAGCAAGGGGCTTGTAGACTGCTGGGATGGCATCCTGGGTGGCAAACACGGGCACCCAGGCGCTCCCGGGCCTTTGCCAGTGAACCAGGGAAAGTCTGGAGTAAATCTTCTGTATGAAGCCATTGGTAGAGGGTAGGTGCCTGACCAAGCATCACATTAATTTATGAGGAGGACAGACCAGCTCCTGGTCTGATTGGCATAGACGTGTGGCCGCAAGGGGACAGAGGAAGATGGAGAAGAGGTGATAGGTAGAGAGAGGTAGAGGGAGAGAGAAAGAGGGAGAGAGAGAGTCGTGGAGGGTTAAAGAGCTTCTTCTAAGAGTATGAGACAACAGGAAAACAGGACGAAAGTAAATGTTGAAAAAAATAAACATTCAAAGCAATAAACATGAGAAAACCCTTGTATCATAAAACCTTTGTGCCTACTCCAAACAAGCTCCTGGCATTTGGGGTGTGGAGAAGGGGGAGCGGGGAGTGGTTGTGGGTCAAGCACAGGGGAGTTAGAAGTGAATGAGGCTAGGGAGCTTTCTGCATCTCTCTGTTTATCATAAAAAGGTTGAGGAAACAGGAGAAATGGGGGCAGGCCAAGAGAAGGCTAAAAGAATGTAGGCTTTTTCAGATGCTTTAGTTGGAGCCTAAATCTGAGTCAGTCACCCCTCTGAAATGCTGAGCACCAGCCCACCTTCCCCACATCTCTCTTTCTAGTGAATTGTTCTAGCGAATGGATTCTTTTTTAAAGTGATATTTCAAACATCCATGCACATTGGTTTTGAACAGATACGCCTTTTTAGTATGTTTCATGACTACAACATCTAAGACAAGTATGGATGATTAACAGACGGGAAGTGCTTTGCTTGGTTACTGTCTCTTCTGGGGTCTGAGATTTACACTGGCTTTTCTTAGTTCCTAGAATGGAAGGTCATCAATCAGACTATCAGATTAAATGCATACACGCGTGTGTGTATGTGTGTGTGTGTGTGTGTGTGTGTGTGTGTGTGTGTGTGTGTGTGTGTGTGTAGGCTTATAGTATACTCGCGTAGCTAAAAACTGACAGCTCGTGTTTTTTTTTTCTGGAGTCTTTCTTGGAGTCTTTGTCACGTGTGAAAGTGACAGACTTACTGAGAACTATACATGAACGTGCAGAAAAAAAGGGTTTGATGTCTAAGGCAGTTGAGGTCTGGTACTGCTTCATAGCTTGTAATACAGAGATAGAAATCCTTTTCCTGCACTTAAAACCTGTACATGTGGAATGCTGAAGTGTGCTTGGACTGGACTTCGGACTTAAAATTTGATTCCTCATAAAAAAAAAAAAAAAAAAAGATTGGAAAGTATAAGAAATGTGTGTGTGTGCGTGCGTGAGTGTGTGTGTGTGTGTGTGTGTGTGTGTGTGTGTGTGTGTGTGAAGCCTGTTGATATGCCTGCAGTCAGTTACACTTTTTAGGCTTAGACTCGGTTAGTGTTTAGTGGTTTGTGTTACCTGTACACCCCCCCACACACACACACACACACACACATATTTCTTTTGTAAGCTTGTTCTCTTTGATACCATGTCTATTTGAAAATATAAGTTGGAGATATTTTCAGCGACATGTCTGTCAGAAGGAATATAAGAAATTATTTGATATTGATTACAGCTTCTGTGGCTTTAGACTTCTAAAATAAAGCCTCTAATTAAAATTTTCTTGCTTTTGTTAAGATATTATGCTCTAGAGATGAGGTTTACTCATCTCTTTTAATCTGCTAGTGTGCTTCTTCATGATACTTATGATGGAGGATTGGGTCATAGCTTTTTAAAGATAAGATCCTAGTTCTAAGTTAATACTCTTAATCCGAAATCCAATAGATCAACTTTGCTTGTATTTAGTGCACTTACAAGACAATAGCACATTATTGGGGGGGGGGGGTGTAGTAAATCATCAAATCATCCAAATTCACCCTTCTTTTTCCATCTGTCTGCGTATGGCTTTTTTTGTTGCTCACCAACATCCTCCCTCTGGTCATGCCTTAGCCTCTATTCCCGTCACTCCTTTGTGCCCAAGGGAGAGCTCCATGCCTCCAGTGCTGCTCGCCTTTCTCTCCCCTCCACTGGGTCCTGCTGTTCAATTCTCTCTCTCTCTCTCTCTCTCTCTCTCTTTCTCTCTCTCTCTGATTAAGGCTGCTGTGCGCGTGGCCCCTCTGTCGCTGGTGAATGCTGCTAATTAGCGTGCTAAATGCAAGACCCCCTGCACTGAATTATACCATGAGGCCCTGCTGGCAACGCCGGCCAGGCATCTCAGCTCAGCTTCGCTCGGGCTCCCTCGCTTCCGCTTGGCACTGCGTGCGCCTGAATATCTTTTATCCGGAATGTTTGGTCCCTGCTGGCATTAGAGAAAGCTAGCAGCGCTATTGCTGTTCCTAATGGAGAAGTATACTTGTGGAAGAAAAATAAAAAAAAAGAGAACATAGAGAGAAGAAATCACGTAGAGCCCAGGTATGTGTAGAGTCTATGTGGAGTTGTGTTAGTATGTGCATTAGAGTTAAAGTGAGAAAGGTAAAGCATATTCAATGTCTATTTCCTCCTATTTTCTCACTTGAGAGTGGGCCATAATTCTTTGTCCGGACAGGTCATAGCAGTTTACGGGTTTACATCAGTGATACAATTTACAGCTTCTCCACAAAAATCTGTAGCAGTAACTGCCAGTCATCTGCACCACAGCCACTGTATCTGGCTTCAGGCACAGGGACACAAACATTGTTGTGAAGCCCAGCGATAAAGTGTCTCCATCTATCAAGCCTTTTCAATAGCAGACGAGACAAAGTGCATGCTCATCTCTTTTTTTCTCTTATCGCAGCCCCCCTCCCCCGTTCATCTTTTTTCATCCTCTGTCACCCGGTGCCCCTCACCACTGCCACCGCCACGTATGCACATTCTCGATAAAACATGATCTTTGACAGTTGAGAGAGGCAAAGTAGGGCAGGGATAGGCTCGGCATGGATCTGCCTTGGCTTAGCTCAGTCCTCTCCGCCATTCGGTTTGGCCCTGCGTTGGTCTGTGTCCTGCCCAACACCCCCCAACCCCATTAACCCCCGGCTACACACACACACACACATACTCTCTCACACACACACATACACACACGCACGCATGCATATCTCAGAGCCTTTGTGACAAGCAGAGTGGCAGTGCGGACGTGCTGTTACAGGGGGCTGACCTTGGTCTCTCATCAGCGGGCCGAAACCAGAGCGCCCTGCTGAAACAGTGACATGACAAAGTGAGTCATTTCCCAGGGCCGGGTCAGCATCTTCCCTGAGATGAACGACCAATACACCAGCAGGGTGTGGGCCAGCAAGGGGTGGGGTTGTGGTTGTGGTTAAGGTTGAGGTTGGGGTTGGGTGGATGTGATGGTGGTGGTAAGGGGAGGAGAAGAATGAGTGAAAGAGTAAAGATGAAAGAGAGAGAAGAAAGAGATTTAAAGAGAGAGAGAAGTAGAGAGAAAGAGGAAGAGCAACAGAGACAGGAAAAATTGTAAGATAAAGGGAGAGATGTTTGGTGAAAAATAGTGGCAGATGACGACAGGGAGAGAGAAAGACTGTATATTATGTTATATTATCATTTGACTGAAGTTATGGCTCTTTATTCAGATTTCTTTGAAATGATCATGAGCTCACTGTGTACGTATGCTCATGATGAACTGAAGCTGCAAGTTAATGAATGTTACTCAAGTGCCTGCAGAGTTCCCTGACAGCATCATGTTGAGCACTACACAGATATATGTGCAGAGCATTCCCAGGTGCCTTTGCAGGTGTGAGTGAAGAGGAGCGTTGTCTTTGATGTTGTGAAGACATTGACTTTGCATCAGAGAAGTATGGATTGTTTTTCCAGCAAGTGTTAGCTATTCCGTTTAAGGTGAATTATGTTATGTGTTATGTGAAACTGCAGAAGTGCTTCATCAATTATATTGTTACTAACCTCTGTTTTTTCATTATTTTAGCCACTTTTTTATGATTTTAAGCTATTTTACCAAACCAGTGCCATGTATTTGAATGTAAATGGGTGCCTTATGTAACATCAGAAGCCTGTAAATGAATCGTCTTGATGTAAATATGGGTGCTATAATTTCAGTGTGATTCTGTGTAGGAGTCAGTAGGAGGGAGACCCGATCAGAGGATCTCTTCTGTTTAAAGGCTGTCCATCGTGTTCTATGATAGTTGCATGCTGGCGCCTGGCTGTGTCGGGGATGATGTGACCTTGCCAAGCAGGCGGATTAAATGGGAATGTACCCAAATGATTCTGACTCCATTTGGCTGCGCAAACCCAGAAAATAGTCTCTGATTCACTACAAAAGCACAGCCTGTTTGGAGATACAAGTGATCAATTGAAACTGTGTAGTAACACTGGAGCAGATATTTAGAAAGTCTAGTTTTCATATTTCTTGTGTTATTTGTGCTATATCAATGCAGGCCAAGAGTAGTTTTTTTTACCCAGAACAGGAAACGGTACAGGGAATCCCTTGAGCCCAAAACTCTGCCCACTTAATAGGGATTTTTGAATCAAAACATATGAAATTGTTGCATTTGGTTCCTTCTAATTCTCACTTTTGGTGGAGCACAAATGTGTGATCAGATGAGAGAAACCATATTTGCAAGACACGTTTTACAATCTGCCTTATTAATAAAGTGGGACCATGATGATGACAAAGAGGCTGTTGGCACAGTTTAGGCGACCAGAATTTAGGAGATGCTTTAGGAATTTTATTGCGGTTATAAAATCACATAAGCTCACCCAGCTAAACTTTTAATACTGATATGACTTTTACTCTTAAATTTTTGTTTCATTTTATGGTTTAAAGTTTGGAGTTTTAGGTATTATTAGTGTATTAGTGTATTAGGTACTATTATTAGTTACATTTTATGTATTTTCACCCATTATCAGCCATTTTTTTCTTTCTGTTGTAATATGTTAGTGCATTGCATCTTGTTTTATATTGTTAAGACACTTGTGATGTGTGAATGTTCTTTACCTAACACAAACTTTGGAACAGCACAGATGATTGTGGTAAAGCACTTTGTGCTCTCTAGTTCTTAATAGCCAACACTGGTAATGAGGAAAGCTCTCAAAATTGCAGTTTGAGATGTCAGATTTTTGCCGGGGTGGTTCATTCCTATTAGTAAATTTCACTGTCTGTTAGGTGAAATGTCAAATAGTGAATGGCATTGGACATACTGGAGAAGGTAAAATGTCAGTGCTGAGTTGTGTCTGTTGAATGTTCCAGAAGCCCTTTTCCATTCTAACCCCTCATGCCTATTAAGGTCACTGCAAATTTAATTGGATTCCTTTCCAATTATTCTTGTTCTGTACTTAATGTGACAAAGACGAGCTAAGTTAGGATGACATTTTCTTAATCAGACTTGTCAGGGTGTTTGAAGGGGGAGGGACGGGATAGCTGCTGTGTTCCTCCTGAGCCGAGCGTTTTCATTGCATTATGGCTCCAGTCATATTCAAGCTATTGGCATGAAACTGCGTTGACAACGTTACGACCCTGTTGCTTGGCAAGGACCTTGTGGGATGAGCCTTCTTCTCTGTGTTCACCAAACCCAGATCAGAGGCATGGAAAAGCCCTCAATCAGCGTCATGTCATTGCAGCGTCGTAGAATGCTCCATAAACGCCTCGTAAAACAGGCTTTGTCTCGGCTCCAATGCAAATGCTGATATTTAGCTTATATGGGCCGTGGGGGAATTGCACTGCCTTTTTTAGTGTCTGCGCGGGAGCGTTTGCTGTCTGGGTGCCTAGTGCTTTATCATGTATTCCTTTGGTGTCAGACAGAGGGAGAAACGTGTCCCATTTCTTTGAGTCTGCGTGACGGCAAATGTTGAGCAGAAATCTGCCAGAAACAGACCCTGGCTGCAATTAGAGCTCGTTAAAAGCCACGGAATTACTTCTTGGCCCTGACATGCCTCATCACCTTGCAGCTCAGCAATTGGATGAGGAACCCAATGTGTTTCAGAGGTAAAAATTAGAATAGTCCAATATGGCAGTATGATGGCAGAACGTTTAAGTCAGCAGAGGTTCACACTGCACAAAGGGGACAGGGCCTCTTGTGCATCATATCTGACTATAAGACAAAGTATATTGTGGTTTTCACTCGTCACATTACATTTTTGTCTGACCAGCTTATGTTTAAGTGGATGTTTTCTGACCCCATCTGCAGAGTACAGTAATTTAACAGGATTATTGCAGAACATAACTAGATGTACTGCGTGACGTTGTGTAATATAACCGCCTCTTGTCCCTGCATGCTTCCTGCACAGAAAATGGAGTGCTTATGGGCTGGAGTGATTGTGACCCTTGGGAACACCATAGCACCCAAATTCAATCATCTTGTCCAAAGATTCTGGAGTTGGTCACTACCACGTTGCATGTGCTCCAGTATCCTTGTAACTATCAACCAAAACGGATAGGAAAAAAATAGCATTACACAATCACATACACATCACACACACACACACACACACACATCCACTGGTAAGAGCTCTTTCTAGGCACCCAGACTGCAAACACACACACACACACACACACACACACATGCACACACACATATGTCTGCTGGGAGGAGGTGTCTTTTCCTACCCTGGAGCTCATCCTAAGGAATGGGTTAGCCTGACCACCTGACTGGGAGAATGCCAATTAGGCAGGCAAGTCATCCACCATGCCTGATCCTGCTGACTCCTGTGTTGGCTCCAGCTATCTGGGTTGTCCTTGCTCTCTCTCTCTCTTTCTCTCTACGATTTTTGGAGCTTAGCCTCTGCATTTCTGCTGTTGCTGTGTGTGTGTGAGTATTACTGTGATTTTGTTAACCACTGTTTTTGTACAGAAGGCAGCACAGTTTTTGTCAACAACCCCCGTTATATATAGCTGAGGGCTGTCTGTGCAAGCGCTCACATGCCATCACACAAAAAAATGTGTGAAGTCAATTCTGGAGTCACAAACACGGCCCCACACTGCACGACTAATGAGCAATTTATTTAACTCTAGTAATAAAGGCAGCCACTCCGAGGTGACTAGCACTGTTGGCAGTCAAGGTGACTTGCATAAATGTCTGTTTATGTAAAGCATAAATCACACTTCTCACTTCATACACCTCATTATGAGAGCGCTCATCAGCGTCTGTGTCAACTCACTGACAGAGCACGCGGCAGTGTGTCTAATGCCCTGACCAAAACATGATTGTCTCTCAGGGTCTGAGGCAGTCCAACCCAGTCCAACCCAGTAATTAGGAACATAATAGCAGGGGGAGAGAGAGAGAGAGAGGGAGAGAAGTGTGTCAAGTAAAAATGTAGAACTATTTTCACTGAAAGCACTGTAGTAAGGTCACATGTACACACACAAGCAGATGTACACACAGTAGTACACACACACACACACACATAGACACATGCACAGACATGCATGCATATACACAATTGACTTCTTTATTTGTGTCCACAATTCAGAATAAATATGCATGACACAAATTTAGACAATTTTTTAACATTTTACATTCACACACACACACATAAAAGCACACACAAGAAACACAAGCATAGTATGTTTAAGAGGACTACCATATGCATTTGTCATGGGGTGTCCATATTGTATCCACACGGTGTTAAGTCAGTACTGTCAGTACTGAGTAGGAGTCTTGTTACTATGATAACTAATAGTTTGCCTTTGAAGCAAGGTCACATTTGTATATCATGTTGATTGGAGTGGCACACAGTAACACCTTTGCATGCATATAAAAATGTCCTCCAGGGAGGTTTCCATCGTCATATTTCTCAGCATGACTAATGGGGAGGATTGGATGCACAATGACTCTAGGTGTGCATACATGAGTATATGTGTGCGTGTGAGTGTGAGTGCCAGTGTGCACACACACGTGCGTACATGTGCGCGCGCGCACGTGTGTGTGTGTGTGTGTGTGCTTGTGTGGTCTTTTTTTTCTTTGCTTTGAAGTCTTCAGGCTGTTTTGTTTTGGATGTAAGGAGTGTGTGGTGGCATTTCTGAGACATTACATTGTTTTGTATCTTCATTAGCTTCATGCTTTGGGCCTGGCTGTTTTTTTGGGGGGTTTGTTTGTTTGTTTTGATGCCAGCTCTAATGAATGATTGAATGATACCCACCCTGTGACTACATAATTGAGGGGAAATATTTCGCCGTTTCCCACTGCTCAAATAAATTTCCCGTGTTTCCTCTCTGTCAGTGTCTTTTACAGAAAATGCTAAGGTCACCATTAATAAAAGATACTTCAGAGCAGGGAGCTCTCCAAAAAGGCTACCTCTTCTCTGTGATGTAAACAGCTTAGAGAGCCTGCCTGACACTAACAGCCCTGTCGTTTTAATAGTCTGTCAATCATGTGAATGCTTAAGAGGAAGAAGAGTGAGACGGGGGTAAACAGGAGGGAGAAAGATAGATGACAGAGGAATTTAAAAAAAAAGAAAGGAGAAAAAACTACTTGGGATACTGTATGAATACTTAGTGAATTAATATCTAGCTTTCTTTCACCCTTTGTTTTTATGCTTGTCTCTGCAGCCCTTTATCACCCTCTCTGAGATATCCGCCTACATTTTAGGATGCTGAACTTCCCCTGAACCTGAGTAGAAGCTTCTGGAAGGGGAGGGGAAAAAGCTCTCCTTTCCTGTAGAGAGTCCATGGAGGGAAAAGGGTTCTAAGATGGAAGTGTGACTGGGCATGAGAAAGAGAGGGAGAGAAAAAAAGAGAAAGAGAGAAGGAGAGAGAGGCAGAGAGAGAGAGAGAGAGAGAGAGGGAGTGAGTGTGAAAAAGAGATGGCGTGAAAGCACAGGGAAGGTGATGGCTGACAAGGGCAGGGTATGGGATCTGCTTTGGAGTGTCAGTGAAAAGAGAGCAGTGTTTATACGGCCTACTTTTGCCTCTGTAATGGATTCCATCACAAATGTGTCACCACCTTTAGGCTCATTTGTATGCAAATCTCTCTCTTTTATCACCAAGTTGTCTTCCCTGACCTTTGACAATAATGTGCCATCATCATCTTTGTTGCAAGCGCAGAGATGTGTTGAGTCAAGCCTGCTGTGGTAAGAGAGGTAGAAATCTAGAATCCCTACTAAGCCTTGATCATCTGACCAGCATTGATACAAAAGAGTAGTTAGCAAATGACCAGAGCTGGTTTGTTTGTTTAATATTTTTTTTAATATTTGTTTTTTTGTTTAATATTGAGCTTGGCTAACAGACTACTAATCAGTGACACTCAGACTGTCTTGGGTGTACTGCATAATGAGCAGAGTCTTTGTCATTGAGGCGTAGTATGTTTTGACACCTCTCATGTCAGGTATTGTGAATTCTCCAAAAACAATTGTGTGAAGAATAAACATGACAATTAAATATGGAAGACAGGACACCTGTCTTCAGTCTCTGACTAGAGTGATCCTGACAAGATCTGTCAGCTGTCAACGCAACCCTCAGCTAAAACCCAAAGCAGCCCACAAAGCCTCTATTTTTAATCACATTTGTGTGAAAGTTCCATTTAAGTTAGGTGATTTTGCTGTCAAATGTTTTGCCATCCCCCCAATACAGTTGTTTCCTTTTTTTCTTTTTCTTTTTTTGTTGTGTGATGTGCCATTGTGTGAATAAAATGAAACCAAGCTCAGAAAAAACTTTGGTTGTTGGTTACATAAAACATTGAGTCATCAGAAGGCATTGATGCATACTGCATACTGTATTTGGAAGCCATGTGAAGCTGTGATGATAATGAGTATCCTTCCTTCTTCGGTATCCTGTTTGTGTGGGAGCGTGACCCAGAAGATGACTCAACCCACTTGTTAGTGTCGCACCTTGACCTCGACCTTTAGCAACAGAGGTCTCCCACTCTGTTGACATCTCATTGGCAGGTTTCGACTTTGTTAATGAGTGATTGTCAGGTCTTGTGGAAATGGAGGCTGTTGCTGTGTTCTTGTGCAAAGGGAAATATTCCAGCTCCTGCTTTGCTTTGCTCTGCTCTGGGCACTCAAATGCATGTGCAACCTTCCCTGTGTCCCATTTTTCTGTCTGTAATTGGATTTGAGTAGTCGGTAATTTTACAACCTCGGCCCAATCAATACATGTGCTATCTTTTGAACCACAGGTGCACAAATCCAACCAGTTCATTAATTACCAGCAAAAGCAACTGCCACTTATAATTATAGGCGTTATTAAATAGCAATCAACATTAATCGATAGATGGCGAAAAGGGGTAGTTTCAGTTGAGAGAACATAATGAACCCAAATAGAGGCTGCATGTTCATTCAGAAATGCCATTTTTCAGAGTGCCGCTTTCCATTTACAGAGAAAATTATAAACTCTGTCTGATGTTGTCCTGGCTCACTCCGAGACTGATTTTGAAAGCCTGTTTGGAGTAGTCTTTAAAATCGTGACACGGCTAACCCGAGAGGTCAGCCTCTATTGCCCACAGAGTTTCTCTTATTATAATATCCTCTTAGATGGCAGTCAGTTTCGCTCACGTGACCTAGATAACGTTTAACTCAATCATAGCATGGAGAAGATAACACTGTTCACATCTGTGTGTGAGCATCCACCAAGAGCCCTTATGTCTAGGAGGGCATCAGGATGTTTCCTCAGTCACATTATCAGACTAATGAGAGCTCTCTTGTGCCTTTCTTCACACATAAACCCACAGTGCACCTCGGTGCAAGCTGCAGTTTTTAACAGCATTGACTGGCTGCAGTGGACTAAGCAAAAAGCCCTGAAAATGAGATAAAGTGTATGAGAGAGATAATGTATAGTGTGTGTGTGTATTTGTGTGTATTTGTGTGTGTGAGAGAGAGAGAGAGAGAAAGAGAGAGAGAGGGAGAGAGAGGAATAGAGAGAGAGGGAGAAGGGGAGAGAGAGAGGTAAAGATAAAATCAGATGGATGGGGTTTGGGGAAGACGTTGCATTAGCAGACATGTGTCAGTCATATTGATGGTAATCAATCACTTGGACAGGCGAGCACAATAGAGAGAGTGGCTCATAAATAGATCTCAGATGGCCTTATCTAAGCTGTGTTCACTGTTTCTCATCTAGGCCCGAATTGTACCTGGGACTGGATAACCTCTTTTGTTAGCAGAAGACAGTCTTGCCATTCAACTGAATTACTGACCTTGGATTCCTTTATTGTTATGTGATTTCTTTTTTTTTACCCCAGATTTATTTATTCATGCTAATGAAAGTTTGTGTACGTGGGAGTGTCTGTGTGTGTGTGTGTATTTGTGTGTCTGTGTATGGCTGTGTGTCTGTCTCTATGGGTGTGCTTTAGCTTTGCTCACAGTATTATGCTGTGAGCCTTTGTCCCCCCAGGTAGTTGGAAGAGCTTTGGCAGATGTTGCAGCTCATTTATAACACACATTCGCCATGTTTACATGTTCTAGTTTATGAGACCTTAGACAGCTGGTTATTTTAATGAGGTCTCCTTGAGAGTTGATGAACAATGCAATGTCAAACCCACAAATTTCTCAACGCTCAGTGTTGCCATGCCACTTGGAGAACATTAGTTTATTCTTACAGAAATGATGACTGTTTATAGCTTTCTAGCTCTTCATTGAGGTAGGGCATGGCGGGTTGGGGGGTGGGGGGTCAAAACCTCAGTGGCTAGTTATTGCTGCCCCACAACTAGAATGGCTTGTGGAGTTAAGCACAGTTCTTCCACATCCATGCGTAATTACTTTTTCCCTGCCTCAGTTTGTAAGCAGACTTGAATTGTGTGAGATTATTGGACCAGTTATGGGTAAATACAGTGTAAAACCCTGGAATCCACATCCGGCATTGTACCTCTCATTCAAGCTTACAATGGTGCCAGATAAGTTAAAGAACTGGTTTTGTGAGGAGAGACATCAAGCGGAAAGCACTCATGCCGTGTGTTAGCACTGAGCTTGACGGCTCAGTGGAGGGTTTGACTCTTGGCATGTGCAAAGCTAATTGCAGATGGCTGTCACAAAAGTCATTGTTGCCGAGGCTGTAATTGTGGTCAAGGATCTAGCAAGATTGCATTTCACCTTGGGTGCCTAAGGCATGACACTGAGCACCAAGGCTGTACACATGTAAATATAGTGTAAGATTTATATAAAAAATGGAGAGACTGCAGTAATGTTTTGGTAAAAATATAAATGCAGCCCCATGTGTGAATTGTCATTGCATTTGCACTTAATGTTGCTTACAGTGGTTTTGAAGTTCTTGCTGAAAAGGTTGTCGTTCCTGAACAATGTTTACTTTAGATGCAAATACCGTTTCATGGCCATGTAAAGTCAGCAATTATTTTTTTCTCTCTTTGTGTTTTCTCATCCAGGCAAAGAAGAATACGTGGCAACCTTCAAAGGATCTGAATACTTCTGCTACGACTTGTCCCTGAACCCCATTCAAAGCAGCAGTGATGAAATCACGCTCTCATTCAAAACCCTGCAAAGGAACGGACTGATGCTCCACACGGGCAAATCGGCAGACTATGTCAATCTGGCACTGAAAAACGGGGCGGTCTCACTCGTCATTAATTTGGGTTCCGGGGCCTTTGAAGCATTGGTGGAGCCAGTCAATGGGAAATTTAATGACAATGATTGGCATGATGTCAAAGTAACAAGGAATCTTCGTCAGGTAACAGTACAGAAGGGTTGCGGAAGAGGTGGAAATTAAGGAGTAAATTTAAGTACATTGAACACTGGAACAGTCACCAAAATGAACCATTGCAAAATTCTTTTGGGTGAAAATTAAGCATTAAAGCAATTGTGAAATTTTGGTTGACATTTGTCATAAGCAATAAAACAAAGATAACAAAAACAAAGATATTGTGGCAAGATATGAGCAGGAACATCTCTAGATCAACATAATGCCTTTTATAACCGTGCCACACTGTCACAATGAAACATCTGATTCAAATCACATGCAAACATGCCTCTTAGGAGCACCACTGTGAAGAAATCTCAAAATGTATAATAATCAGTTCCTCTTTTTTTTTATTTTTAACATTTACATTACATTTATACATGTAGCAGACGCTTGTATCGAAAGCGAGTTATGTTTGTCAACTATCAATTACATTAGGGCCAGTTTCCCCTAGAGAAACTTAGGGTTAAGTTCCTTAACCCCTATGCCACCAGCGCTCCTCTAAGGAATACTGAATGCATTATTAAACATCTGGTCTCTTTTGGGTTTCTCTTTATTTTACCCTATCTTTGCCTTATCCTCTGACAATAAATAGACATTACAAATAATTCAAGCAGGCATGCATCATTACCTACAAATGCTATTGTAAAGTGAAAAATGTATTTAAGAAAAATGGTTGGAAATGCAAAGCCAATAACTGACGCTGACACAGTTTGATTTATTTTAGGTGCACTCCCAATGAGTCAGCAGCCATGTGTTCCAATCAGGGACTGTGGTAATGGGCAGTTCTGTAGTCGACAGTGTTTGCTTATACATCCGCAGCTTGGTTTCCCGTCCATGAACACACCATATAGCTGCAGGGAGACCTCAGTATACAGGCGTTTTATACATTTGATGGTTCTGCTACTTACAGTAGACATGAACTTATGTGGTCTATTGAATATCTACTTATGTTTCAATGATGCTTGTTGTACATTTCTGATATGATACTGATTTGTTGTCTGTTGGAGCAGTAAGTTTCGCTTAATTAGTTTTGGTGGTTATTGACAGTAGGCTAAGCCACAAATACAGGGGGAAAAACAGGATTAGACGTGAAGGCTGAGGATCATCTTAGAAAACAACTTTCAAAACAAATCGGCCTTTAAAAACTAATCAATTTTTACAAAGTAAAAACATTTATTCTACATAGTCAATGCCATTTAAAGTCAGTGGCAATAGATACCTCCAGGAACAGACATCTTAGTATCTGTCAGCCTGCTGCACTGTCCAGTGTTTTAAATTAAGCGGCCATGTCTTCCTTTTCATATTCTTTGTGAGGACTTGACAGGCTTGCCTGCTGCTCAGTACTGATAATTGCAACAGTGCCATGATTGCAAATAGAGGCCACAACTGCTCATCAGCAACCATATTTCTCAGTGTAATTAACATAGATGCACTACTGACCTTTAGCTGTGAAATATCTTACTGATTTTTACTTTTCTTATTTATTTATTTGTTTGAGTGGTCAGTTTGTAGGGCGTTTTTTTTCATAATGAAATATCAGTACAACTAACACATAGGCTTCTAGAAGTGTTCCTGTTCATTGTCAGGGTGACTGCTTCCATTAACACAAATTTGAATGGATTTAGTGAACATGACTAAGATGTTTAAGGAGAAAACTGAGAATGTATTTAGGGAATGCATGCCTAATGGGGGAAATCCTTCATTCCTTCCATCCTGTGTTAGGGTTCTTCTTTGCTTTCTCTCATTGCAGTAAAGTGAACCTAAAGTTCATCACTTTGACCATAAAACAGGTACTGTATGGGAGCAGCAAATTGCCATGATGTGACAAGATTGGTCCACATTGCAATCCTCTCAATCACTGACATTAAACTAAACAAATCAAATGAAATAAATAATAATAACATGGAGGATTATTCTTAAAAATAAAAGGAAAAAAAGACAGGATGAAACTGAAACCGAAAGAGACTTTCGTTAAAGAGGGTCACTTGATGTGCTTTAGGCCTTCTCTCTCTGATGTCTGTCAGTCATGTACTCTGCTGGGAGGGAGGGAGGTGGCTTGGAGGATGTTTGGGCTTTTGGGAGCTTGTGAAATGCTACGAATCTCACTGAGCAGTCCTTTCACTGTGCACTGGTTGTCCAGTCTTAATGTGCACATAGCTACAGTTTTAGACCTCAGTGCTGCCACCATCCGTGGGGCTGCACTATTAGTTCGTTTGGTCAGCTTTTTTCTTGTGTAGACTTATTTTGCCCATTTCCCTCCTCTGTGTTACTAACATGCTTTGGAAAAGCAAAACAACTAACGTCATTCATGGAATGTGTCATTCTACTAACCTATATAATTTTTGACGTTTTTAACAATGTACTAACCTCTGTAGTAACCATCATATCTTTTTTAAGTAACAATCGTTATTCTGTTCACAGTTTTTAATTTCCTTTCTCCCCCCTTTTCCACAAAGCATTCAGGCATTGGACACGCTATGGTAAACAAACTACATTGTTCGGTAGATATCATTCTAATTGTTTCTTAGTTTGGGTTTGCCGTGTGTTTCTTTTCTTTCTTTTCACTGTAGACGTCATTAACAAAAAAAGGGGAACTGCGGTTGGTACTCTTCTGCTTACTTTTTCGACTCCTCTTTTACTTTTTTATCTCTTCTCATCCGTTGGTTTCTCCTTCCTGTTTTACTGTTTGTTTTTCCTGTCCAGTTCAGTTTCGACACACCTTTTTTTTAGGAGCATCGTTTCGGGCCTTTTGCATCAAGCAGTGGTTTACAAGGAGGGTCCTCTCCTGGCTGGCTGGCCGACTGTTCTTTGGGCTCAGCCAGTTTTGATTTCCATTCACTTTGCATGGCATGCGTTCAAGAATGTGCGCTGTGACTGTCCAGCTGCCCATTCGTTCTCATGGTTGTCACATGAAACTCGTGTTTGTCTCTGGTGGCTTGTTTATTGATGTTCATTTATTTGTTTTTGTTGTGTTTTTTGAGTCCTGCCCTTGTTTCTTTTTTTTCTTCTTTTTTTTTGTAGTTTTTTGGCTCGAGTCATGTGTTGCTGCTTGTCTCTGACACCATGTGGAAAATGTTTTTATTTTTCCTTCAACTAACAAACTCTTTGGTAATTTTTTTCTTTTTGTGTCCATGCACCAAAAAGAAAAAAATGGAAGAGAATTGCATGTCGTCTTCAGCATACCTGAAAACAAATGATTAACCAAATGCAAAGTGTGTTTGTGCTTCAAAATGCTTGTGCTTTTACTCTAACCCAACTGCATGCGTTTCTTTTCATTTCTTTTGTAGAGAGCTAACTAGCTAAACTTACTAATGACAAACCCCTAGCATAACTAACCGAGAAAACATTTTACTAACACCATTTTTGTGTCTGCTAAATTTATTTTTTTAATCGCAGCAGGGCAAATACTAACACTGGGCAATCTACTTAACAACAATATTTAGGTTCCCAATATGGGCCTGCAGTCCACAGTAATGCCAAACTGGACAAAATAATTCAAAAAACAAAAAAATTAAAAACATCAACAACAAAAACAACAAATCACTACGTAACAGACATGAAAATGGGTTTTAGACCAAAATTATAAACCTGATATAAGATAGATAGGAAGCAGGCCTCAGGCACCAAGGGGGCATAATCAGAAAGCCGGACTGCACTGAGTAGCCTACTGGAGTATAGCGTGTCCTTTCCCTGTGCTTTGTTGTTTAGGTCACAATATCCGTGGATGGAATACTGACCACCACTGGATATACGCAAGAGGACTACACCATGCTAGGCTCCGACGACTTTTTCTATGTTGGGGGCAGTCCTAGCACAGCTGACCTGCCCGGATCGCCTGTTAGCAACAACTTTATGGGTTGCCTGAAGGAGGTAAACACCTTGTGTCTGGTTTGGGGGGTGCCTCTGGAGAGTGTGCCTCCACTTGCACCAATTCACATAGTACAAAGAAACTGACATCAACATCATGCACATTTTCTTACTTCAGGGGAACACTCTGTTTGCTGAATACATCTTAAAATCCAGTTAAATCCACTCAAATGCCTTATCCTGCTTCTACCATCAACATAAATGGCTCATTATTTCTGCTTCAAGAAAAGGTTCATTGAATGTATCCCCGTGCTTCCATGGGTAAGAGGCACTTTATCCTGCTTACTATCGACAGTGTACCAATAGCTGACTAGCCTGTGCTAGTGAGCATGTGTCATGCATGTTGACTCATATCAATGCTGAATGGATAGATTGACACAAACTGTAATTGCTGAAACCCCACAGAGCCCCCTGCTCAGCAACATCTGTATTCTGGTGCAAAAACAGCAATGAATGTCATAACAAATGTTTTTAAGCACTGACAGCATTTGGGGCTCATTACTTTGTGTTAATGGCAATGTCATAAAATGTGTGCCAAATGAGGCGAGAAACAGACATGGAATAGACAGTGACCCCATCAGGGTCAAAGGGAGAGGGAGATGGAAAGAGCTGTTTTGGAAGTAGAATAGCAGAATATTTCACTATAGGAGTCAGGTTGTCAGCACCAGGCACTGCGAGGGAAGCTCAGGCAAGTCTATGCGGCGAGTGTCAGAAAAAATCTACTGAACTGCAGTCATGTTCTGGGCTTCATTCTCTCTCTCTATTTCTCTCTCTCTCTCTCATTCTCTCTCTCTCACACTCTCTTCCACTCTTTTCCCTCTCTCTCTCTCTCTCTATCACTTTGTCTCTTTTGCGCACAATATTATATTCTAAAGCACCTAATATTAAATTTACATCAGGACATTTAATGGGACTGGGAAAAAAGGTCCTACACATCAGTAGTCACCTGAGAGGAATTTGGCCTCCCTGTAAAGTAAAAGTTTTTGAAGAATGATCTATGTTCATCTCCGTTCTTTTATCTTTGAATCTCCAAATTCATATAGCTTCCATCTTTCTCTCCTTCCCTAGGAAGAGCAAAACAAAAACCTTTTCCTCTTTTTCTCTGGTGTCCTACATTCTGTATTACCTCCAGCACAAATGAATGTGTTCTCCTCAAACTTGAGCAAAATGTTATAAAGGCAGCTTCTTGGTAATGAGTTCACAGTGTGCCCATTGTGTTCCATCAGTTTGCTAGGAGTCTGCTTGTTAGTGAGGGTGAGTGGGCCCACTGGCCTTCTGCACAGCATCTAGGGAGTGAGAGCCTACACTCTGGACATGGCTATCAGCCTTTGCGGTCTCTGCTCTCCAAGGCTAAGCTTCTCATTGTGCTGTTCAGATTGCTTGGTCCTTTGCTATTCAATGAATGGTCATTCTAAAGAACCTTATTATTATACAGGCCTTCATGGTTTGGACATTTGAAACTACACAGATACAATTAATCTTGAGAGCCTTACATTGTTTGCCTATAAATTCAGATGTGTAAGGAGGCGAATGTGCGTGTGCGGTTAAGAATGTCCAGCTCAGCTGCAGCAGCCAAGCCTCGGTTAGGCGGTGTCTGCTTATTGCTTTGCTTTGCTCATTGATGACCTGTGAACATAGTTCCCTCTCCAGTGGCGAGGTCTATGGTGAACTATCCACCTTTGCTTGAGGCCTAGCATGGGTTGGCTCAGCCAAAGCTCAACTCTACTCTGCTCAGCCTGGCTCAGCACTGCTCAGTATGCAGCAGACCTCAGTCTTCATGACATGAGTTATGATCAGGCAAGGGGCTGGGCCCCTAGCCCTGCTGATTGAGTGTATGTTCCTGTGGTCACAGTTGAGCCAAGCTGTGCTGTGCTGTGCTGTGCCTGTGTTGTGTTTCAGCACATGTCTGCAAACTCCCAGGTCCCATGTGCCCTGCTTTCCCCCTTTGCTTTGATGATAAAACACCACAGCTGTAATGGCCCTGATGTCAGAGACCCAGGGGTTGAAGACGAATGAGCATGGCATTGGGCTCCTCTGGCTGGAGGGAAAGAGAGAGAGACAGAAAGAGAGAAAGAGAGAGCGATAGGATAGATAGAGAGAGAGAGAGAGAGAGAAAAAAAACCCAGCCACAGCTGTGGCTCCAGCCAATCTCCTTGGGCTCTCAAATTTGCCCACCCCTCACCCGCATCCCACTATCACCACTACTCTTTTTCTGCATTGATGGTCTTTTATTGGCAGTGTCTGTTGTGCCTTCAGCCCCACTGACTACAACCTTCCTGCACACTGGATGCCCTCTCTTCTGCCTCTCCCCCCCATCTAAAAATAAGATGATAAGACGTCCGGGACATGATAAGATGATAAGTCTATGACTTGGCAGATTCATATTCAGCTGTTGTTTTTTTCTAGTGTGTTAAGGATTTTATTTTCAACATTGTTTTTAGATCGGAGTGTAGAGGTGCTGGTTACAATCATTTGTGTTTCCTCCCAGTAATCAGCTGGAAGGAGACGGGATAGGCGAGGATTGTAATGCAAAGCTACTCCCAAGCACTCTCTTGGTTGTGTGTTTAGTGCCTGTGGCTTCATAAGTCTATTTCCAGTCCATCAAGCACAAACAGTAATTATTACTAGCACATCTAATTGTGACGTGCTGTGGCTGCTGTGTTTGTGTGCTGGTGTCTTTCATAACCCTTCCCCCCTCCATTTCTTTACTGGGTGAGAATGGCTTCCTGATCCACAGATTCACGCCTAATGCTAATATGGTCCCAGGGGACATGTCCCTGTTTTCAGGTGGATGCAAACCCTTTTGCAGTTGAGAGAACAGCAATAGGGGGGTGGGGTGATGCTCGTATTTCCCTTGTTTTTGACCCATTTTGTCTGGTGTGGAAAGGACACAGATTCTTTCTTAAAGTTGCCATCTCTACCATTGTCTGGTGACTCCTCTTTGCTCAGGACTGGGGAGACAGGAGAATTACTAGAACCCAGAGAACTAGTGCATCTCATTTCAGACAAAAAGGGGGCCATGATCATTGCAGTCCGCCCTCAGAAGCATCTCACATTCTAACAAGGATTATTGCATCACTATCATGGAACGGATGTGTATCTGGGTTACATATAAAACAGCTATAAAAATTACATGCATTTGCACTCAGAATGCATTTTAAGCGCAAATCTAAAAGCAGCTGACGCTCCCCCCTGCCCCCCTGCTCTCCTGCCCCCTGTGGTTGCATAAGTCGATGTTTTAGTTTACATTAAGGTGAAGGGCTTTCACAGAAAACAATGTTGATTAGTTAATTACGGGAATAGCCCAATAATGAACACTAATGCAGCAGCATCAGGGCCGCAGTGCTGTCTTTGTCAATGAAAACAAGCCATAAACCTGTGAGGACAGTATATGGAGGTAAGAATAATGCTCTCTCGGCAGTCTGTGAGGTCTTGCGGGGATGGTTGGGAGTCCACCAAGAGTGCCTAATTCAGTTTTCAGTTTACAAAGCCTGCCAAAGTGGATTACTGACAGCTCTGCTTCTCACATTATTCAACCTCCCAAAAAGAAAGGAGTGGAGTATTTTGCAGAGAAGGGGATATTCATCCAGGCCCAGACAATCCACCATATTTTACCAAAATGCACATCATCAATTTTTAATAAGCCGTAATTGTTATAACATCAAAAGCCCGCCGACATCTCGTCACTCATGTTTTGCTGCGATTAGCTTAACACCGCCAGAGTGCCTTTTGTCTTGACACCATTGTGCAGCCTTCAATCGTGGAGGCACCGCTGGGATCAATAAAAAAAAAAACACGCTGCATGCTTCCCGAAGCGTGCCAATCATCGGGGCCACGGTGTGAAGTTGTTTGGATTGCCTCTTATCGCCGTCCAGCAACCCGAGGTCAGGGGCTCTCATTCACTCATCATGAATACTCCCATTTGTATTCCTCATAATAACACTCCTGTGTCCCAGCGCTGTACCTTCTCTGCTCTGCGGCCTGCGCTTTTGTCCTCTAAACAATAACTGTGCGCTATCACACTAGCTGCCTCTCTATTCAGGAGGTGTAGTGTTGTTGTGTGTTGTTATTTTTTTTTTCAAAGTGCCATAATGCGTTTTGTCCCAGGTTTATTTGGATCTTGTAACTGTATGTGCATTGTCAAGATTATGTTTTTTTTTTTGGAGGGGGGGCGGGGTTAGAAACTGTCTAGCCTGGTAATAAAACCAGCCCCTTGTTGCTAGAGGTGTTTATGTTTAAAACAATTAGATCAGCCCTTGACTGATAGCCTGCCTTAACTGATAGCATTCTAGCTCTGCATGAATGAGGCCTCCCTCTGTTTGCTGATTGGATCCGGTAAAAATGCCTCCTGAGACAACGAGCTCAATGGGATCAAATCTAGACTAGCACTGTAGGGAGATAATAATCGAGTGGAAGTGCGTAGGAAGGCATGGCCAGGCTAGAGACGGTGAGGAAGAGATGGTCATCTGTTCTTCAGGAATGTTCATGTCAATTAGGGGATCCCACTGGGTCCTAGATTGTACCATGCACACATGCAATATGGGCCAGCTGCACAGGCTCAGGCCTTCTCTAATCACCATCACAGACAGATGGTCTAACCTGAAGCATTTTTAGTGTTTAGTATGGAAGACAGGAAAGCCTTGCTTTATTCCAGAGAAGTCTCCACCCTCTGTTTCGCTCTCTTTTGTTTGTCTGTGTGTGTGTGTGTGCGCATGTGTGTGCGTGTGAGTGTGTCTTGGTTGATGAGGATTTGTCAGGGCATGTTGCGTCAGGATGTTCACACCCAGAGAGGTGTTCTCCAGCAGCTTTGAGACTGATAACGTCTGCAGTGTGGAGTCTTTGACTTATAGATGGTGATGTGCAAGGACCCAGGTGTACAGATAGGCATGTGTGTGGGGTGCATGCCAGTGTGCCTGTTGGTAAATGTGTTTGCCTGTGAGTGTGAGTGTGTATGTGTATGTGTGTGTGTGTGTTTGTGTGCCATATAGTGCAACATGAGGCTGACAGAGGCCTGTCACGTGTACAGTACTGTAGCTGCAGTAGTTCTGGGCCAAGGCAAAGTTAGAGTCTGTCAGGATGGCACAAAGTCAGTTGCTGTGGCGAGACTGGTGTTTTTAGCTTCACATTTAACTGATCTAATGCAGATGTGTTCTTCAGATTCTGCTTTTACCACCCTGATGACTCACTCCATTTTAACATGTAAATAAAACATGAATCTTATTTATTTCTTCAAACACTCCCGTCTTTTTGGGTCAAGTGGTTAACTAATGCATGTCTTTTCTGGTGCGTTAGACAGAATCCTTTTTGGATGCATATTTGAATCACCATCCTGATGTATATGCGTGCTGCTCTGCATTGACCCATATCCTCCTCCTTGCAAGCTGGAACTCATGTCAGCTCTTTTTGCCCACTAAAATGTCTCCCCCTGTCTGCACTAAGGAAGACACATGGCAGTATCTCTTTGAGAGGTAGGCTGGTTGTTGGCAGGGTATAGTGAGGAGATGCCAGGTTGGAAGGGGGATAGCCACGGGCTTCCATGAGAAGAGACACCTGAGCAAAGCAGACCAGCATTCATGTCACTCAGTTAGTCCAAAAATTGCATGCCCAATAAGCTCTCCAGAAGAATCGATTTTAGTCACTTTCTGACAGCTCGTTTGGCATTGCGAGGTAACCCTCTGGTACATGGATCCAGTACTGGAAAGAAATGAATTGGCCATGCACTGCTAAATTCGTGAGAGTGCAAGAGAAATCCTGTCAAAAAATAATGTCATTTTTGACCGTCTCCATATGTTAAAGTATTCAGCAAACATGATTTTCCCTGACAGATTATTCTCACAAAAGCATGGATTTGCATGTGTGAACATCTCACCTATTCACTTGTGTCTGAGTGCTAAACAACAAGTTCTGTGCCATGTCAGGTTGTGTACAAAAACAATGATGTGCGACTGGAGCTCTCCAGTCTGGCTAAGCAAGGAGACCCAAAGATGAAAATCCATGGTGTGGTGGCTTTCAAGTGTGAAAACGTGGCGACCCTGGACCCCATCACCTTTGAAACTCCTGAGTCCTTTATAACGCTAGACAAGTGGAATGCCAAGAAGACAGGCTCTATCTCGTTCGACTTCCGCACCACCGAACCAAATGGGCTGCTTCTCTTCAGCCATGGCAAGCCCAAACAGCAGGTTAAAGGGGCCAAAAGCCCACAGTCGCTCAGGGTGGATTTCTTTGCCATTGAGATGCTGGAGGGCCACCTCTACCTGCTCCTGGATATGGGCTCAGGCACCACAAAGACACGTGCTGTCAACAAAAAGGTCAACGACGGGGAGTGGTATCATGTGGATTTCCAACGGGATGGGAGATCAGGTACTTTTCCGTTGCTTTTTATTGCTTTTGGTCAAATTTTTTTTTTTTTTTTTTGTTCCAGGAATAGTTCCAAGAATAACACATAGCCTACTGTAGAACATGTGCTAAGCAATAATGCAAAATGTTAGCTAAGTGAGGTCTAAAATTTGTTCATTAACCCTTCTGTGTTCTCTCCCGAGAGAACCCTAATGTAATTAGAACTCTGTACTTATGAGCCAAACTACGTGCCTTATTATATTATGCAGCTCTGTGGTTGAGGTGTGTTTGAGACATCACATATCATGATAATGCATGGAAATGGTTGCTGTGTTGAGTGTTTTCGGCCAGTAGAAACGTAATTTTCGCAGAATTGCTCGCAGAATCACTCCAGAATCAAAGTTCTTAATATCTCCGTCTCCTGTGAATGCAGAACTTGTTGGACCCTCCCTCAGAACATTTAGCCGAAATAAGCTGGGGATCCCTTAGGTGGATTTTATCCCCCCTCAGCTTTGCCTCTGTAGATTACGTGCAGGCTCTGCTAGTTATTACCTCCTCCAGGCTAGCGTGGTGCGCGCTCTCTCCGTCCGGGTATCTCGACCTCCTTCTCCTGCTGTGCGTCCTCCAGACCCCTGGTCTCTCACACACACTTGGCTCCCCCGCTGGTTTGCTTATCTAAGCAGCAATTTGTTAGCGTGTGCTTGCAGCCAAGGCCTCCCAATGTCACGGCGCAAATTAGATACACCCTCCCAACCATGTTTTCCAGTCCATCTCCAGGGCTGGAAATTACATTAACTGTTTCATTACCCCTTCAACCATGCACTGGGGGTGCTAACCCAGTAGCATGCCACTCAAACAGCAGTTACTCAAACAGAAGAAAGCTTCAGAAGCTTGCTGAATTACTGTAGTAATGTAATGCGTAATGTGTAATGCATATAACTCCCCGTCATCAAAAGCCATCATCATACTAATGTTTTTAGCCATGTCATGCATCAACCATGTCAGAACGGTTCTGTGTTGATGTTTGATAACAAAGCCACGCATAATAGACAGTGTATGTATAATGTTCCCAGTCATTTTGAATCAGTGGAATTCACTTACAATGCTAAACTATCCCTCTGAGTCTCTGCGCACACCCTTGGCTTAGGCTCAGTCTCAGGCTATTTCTCTCTGTCTCTCTCTCTGTCTCTCTGTCTTTCTCTTTTTCTCTCTCTCTCTCTCTTCATCTCCTCTCTGCTATGCGCCAGCGAGCCCGAGGTCAGATCTCTCACTCGTGAGGAGCAACCCAACAGCGCAGTCTGCTGTGGCTCATGCCTGACACTGCCACAGCTGTGCCCCCCAGCCACTGAGTCGCACCCCTCCGCTTGGCACAGAGAACAGACTGGTCCCTGCCACTGTGACTAGCAGTCCCCTGAATCATCACACCACTCCATCCATCCATCCATCCACCCCCCACCCCCACACACACACACTCCCATCATACACCAGGGACATATATGGGCAGACTGATGTGTTGAATGCATTTGTGAGGCACTACTGTGCTTTGCCACCATGGCTATGTCTTGTAATATGGTTAGTGAAATGTATGCGCTGCGCATAGGTGGCAGCTGTAGAGTTGAGGAAGCATCTGAGGACTAGTGATGAGTGTTTGCCCTCCTACGTCACAGAGGTGATACTGCCCTGATGTCTGCGTGATAAAAGGGATATTTCGGTATTTGAAATATAATTGAGGGGGGAGTGACGTCTATTGTCGCCCGTGCTGCATCTATCACTTTTATCAGGCGATAAGGACTTCCCAATCTTCACACTATTTACGTGCCCGTTATCGACTGCTGGAATCTCTCTTGTTTCTCTCTCTTCGGTCCCACTATCTGAGTCCATATCTCAGGCCCCCCCTTCCCCTCCCATCCACCCCCCACACACACAAACCTCCTTTTTTGCATTCTTCCAGCCTCGCTCCTCCTGCATCAGCTAAGCTCCGCTTGCGTTGCCATGGCAACCGCAACCAGGGATCTGGAAAGGCTCAGCTCAGCGCGGCTGCCGAGCGGTGCACTAGCTGAGCTGGACCCTAATGAAATCGCTCTCTCTCTCTCTCTCTCTCTCTCTCTCTCTCTCTCTCTCTCTATATATATATATATATATATATATATATATATATATATATATATATACCTATCTCTCTGTATTCTTTTCATATTGCAAAATGTAGGTGCACGGCATGGCATATGTGCCGTGCTCAGTGTGTTCAGAGATATCACGTCATCTGCCAGCACAAAGCAGCAGGCCTTCTCTTACCGGAGCGCTGTAATAAACATTTAGGAACACAGTGATGAAACCTTCAGTAAAAGTCTCTTAAAAGTGGGCTGTTGGGAGAGGAGGTTTACTTCGATCACCCACCCAAAAAGAGGCCCAGACACACGGGCACTGGCCCATGTTCCCTCATTTCTAATCTGCTGAAGTACAGGTAAAAAAGTTACAACGCACAATCTTTTGAGACCTTTTTTAGCAGTTGACAGAAACCACAGAACCACTTTGAATTATTCCATCTGAGCATAACAAATGCAACTCAGTAAGCAGAAATATGACTGGGGTCTCCATGTGTCCAGTGATTAGTCAAAAAGGGCTATTGGCACAACCAGAGAATAAACAGGTTGTGTTTTTTAGGAAACAGTGTACAGTGTGGCTCTACATTTGGGCAGGAAACTGATGAATGTTG
The DNA here is from genome assembly GCA_027481765.1 of Tenualosa thibaudeaui. Lineage (NCBI taxonomy): Eukaryota > Metazoa > Chordata > Actinopteri > Clupeiformes > Clupeidae > Tenualosa > Tenualosa thibaudeaui. Next base: position 6,598,320 of record JAIFZK010000012.1, on the reverse strand, counting down.
GAATTCCTGCTTGGCCCAAATTTGCTTACGTGACCAAAAGCTTTTTCTCGCAGGATTCCACAGTGTCCCAGATGCACATATTTATGCATGAAACACAGGCCTGCCCCAGTTTGCCTTTTGTATTTTTAAACCCGTATGTGCTCTCAAAAGACTGGCTGCACAGACATATTGAATTTAAATGTGCGCTTAGATGACCATATCTGCATCAAAATACTTTACTACTACGGACTATTTTCTTTTTCTTTATTGGTTTGTTCAATCTCCACACGTCGGATTATTGTAAATGCCATCCAACTGATGTCTCATTTAGAGTCTAATGTTAAGTGTAATGCATGCGTAGCCACCCATTGCCATGCCTGTCTCTAGGTTGTTAGTTTGTGAAGGGTGACAAAATGTTTGCTGTTTACCCCGAGGCCTTTTCACTTTTTCATTAATAATGAAAGGTTGCGTATGGACACACAGACACACACACACACACACACACTCACACACAGAAATGACATAAAGGCTCCTTTTTTTGGTCCCCACATGTTTCATGTACCTACACACAGAGAGATATACGCACACAGACACCCTCACTCTCTCTCACACACACAGTGGCAGTACTCACAGTAATCAACATGCCATCCCAGAAGTGTGTGAGTCACAAAGCATATGGCACACAGGGCCTTTTCATCTAGGCCTCAGATGTTTTATTAATACACATGCCACATCGTCATCCCAGACAGAGCGCAAGAAAAGCAGCCCATGATAATTACCTTCAATACACTATCCCATTGGACACTCCCTCATGACTGATTTAGGGGGAAAATAGAGATGGTAATGATTTGGGAGTCAGTAGCAGAATGTGTATGTACCCAATGCTCACATGCCTCTGTTGCATCAGACAGACCCTGGCACGAAAAAAAAAAAAAAAAAAAGAAAAGTTATGTAGCGGATGTAGAAAGAAATATGGAATGTGAAAAATATCCAGGACAGTCACACTAAGGAGAAGCTAAACGTGACGTGCCAAGTTCCCTGAAATGAACAGCTTCTTCCTGCCAAAACCTCCCACCCGTCTTCTTCGGGGGCACAAAAGCGGGCGTGAAAGCGGTGACGGCTTCAGCCATTGTGCTTTCAGCCACACTGCATTAAGCGTGTTTTCCCACTAAAGAACACCACTCTCCTCTGTGATGAAAGCCTCTCACTGCGCTCCCCTTGGTCAACGACCAGAGAGAATGGGATCCCTGTCGCTGCCTGTGTTTTTGGCATGGACACACAGGGGGCGTGTGAAAGACAAGCATCCCCCACCGCTCCCCTCAACCAACTAACCCCAGCAAAGTCATGCACCAAGCCCATCCACACAAGCCCCAGTCAGTCCCTTTCGGTGCTTTGGCCGTATCAACTTAACTGGATTTCAGTAATCCCTCCTTACATATGTTGCAGGAAGCGCTGGAGCGCCGCTAGCTGAGATGCTAAGCAGAGCGAGACTGATGTAGACATCACAGCCAGATCGGAAAAATTCTGTCTGTGCCACAGAGATATAGGTGCAACATCAGCTACCCATCTACCCATGGAATGATCGCTTTTCGTTCCTCTTCTGTCTTTTTTCTTGTTGTCTTTTTTCCCATTTCACCTCATCCTCTTAACTTCCCACTGGAAACTCTGCTTAGTCTTTTTTTTTTCTCCTGCTTTTCCCTAAACAATATCCGCTTTGTCTGACACATACTCAAGCACAACTTCCTGGCTTACTCCGTAGTGCTTTTTATGACGATGTTACTCTTTGCCAAGACACTCTCTCCTAACCCTTCATCATCTATAAATACTTTTTTCCCAAAGCTTTAGGTGAATCAATTTGTTCCATTCTTCATGTCATCCGTGTGTCTGCATGGCAGTCAGACCCCGAGGGAACGATGTAGTGCTCCGTGACTTAAACCTAACTCGACTTTGTTTACATACTTTTTACTTTTCGAGCAGTGACAGGACTGAGGTACTAGAGGAAAAGCCTTGAAAGAGTCTGACATGTCCCTCTTATCTTCCACTTACATCAATTTAGTCAGCCGCGCCGCACATCCAACAGGCCATCTCTCCACAGTGCTCCAGCATTGCAGTGAAATGCACGTTCACGAGCGGTGCTGCCATAAGGTCCTGTTCATCCTCCCGCAGAGCTCCCATCTTCTCAGCAAAATATTTATGAGAAGGAATCCGCCATCTTGCACTGTCTTCCTGACAGCTTTTTTTTTTCAGAAAAGAGTGCAAACTCATCCTCCCGTAGCCTCAGAGAGCTCCTTAATGTGAGTGTTTCTTTTTTTTCCCCTCATGCTGTTGCTTATTCATAATTTATCTTGATGGCAGATCATGAATTTTGCCCACTTGAGAGCACAGTGATGCAGAAATCAATCCCCCGTAAACATTTTGCTAAAAGCTACTCAATTCGATATCAAACTCTTTTTTTAGCTAAAAAATATCTGAGTCTCCCTGTGTTCATGGCAACAAAGATTCCTGGCCTCTCCCTCTCTTTTTCCCCCTGTTCTCCTCCTCTTTTTCTCTCCTTTTTTTCTCTCTTTTTTTATTCCTGCTGAAGTGCCCAAAGAATTGCTTGCGTCCCAAAAGACCTAATGTGGTCCATTTCTTTTCAAGTCTCCCTCTTTACATCCTGCTGACTTCACACGCTTCCATTACAAAGCAGTGTTTTATCCCACTGCTTAAATTTGATGTTGGGGTGTGAGATGGTGGGTGGATAGGGGAGTATAAATGCCCCCCGCCCCCCACCTCCCTGTAGTTTAATGTGGTGCAACTCATTGTGGCTAGTGCAGGGTGAACTCTTCCCTGCTAATGAGTTTGATGGAGTGTGCTCGTTAGTGCCAACCTGAGGGGAGATGTTTGGCCAAAGCGGCTGGCGGTTTGTGCCAAGTGGCCCTGCACTGGACAAACCCAGGCAGCTGTGAACGATGGCAGAGGGTTGCAGGGCAGAGCAGCTGGGGTTGGGCGGGGGGGGGGGGGGCTGCTAGTGTCCTGAGGAGGTGCTGGAACAGATGTGTGGAGACACGACCTGCAGAAAATTGCCTGAGTGTGTTTTTTGGGGGTGAGGTTAATCACCATGCCACAGTGCCTCAGTCCACGGCTACCTGTCAGCAGGTGTCAAAAGGGCAATTTAGACACAGAGGAAAGCCACGTTCATGTTTTATATCTTAACCTGTAGTTAACAGGAAAACTTCAGTACTTCCCCAAAGCAAAAAAAAACACATTCAATATCCTGCTATCACCTTATGATAATATGCCATCATTATGCTATCTAAAACTGAACAGACCACGGTGTTATGTTTCCTACACACAGGACAGGACACTGCTGTGTCATCAATAGACTTGTTATGGTGTGATGAGACAGAGAGAAAAAGGTGTGTGCGTGCGTGCGTGCGTGTGTGTGTGTGCATGTGTGTGACTGTTCCACTCACTGCTTTGCACACTGTGGTCAAAGTTCAACTATGTTCAACTCTGACCGTGACAGCACTGTAGTAACTATTTTGAGCTGAATCAAGCTGCAGGCACAGCACCTACTCCTTCAGATGTACGGTAAAAGCCCCACTAAGCTAATTGGTCTTTGTTGAAACACAGGTAACAGCAATAGCTAGCTAAGCTGAGCTCAGTCTGATCTAGAGGAAAGGATTCCTTTTAAAAATTTGCCGCTCGTAGCCTGTATCATGCATGCAAGCCGTTAGAAGTTTCTGACATTATGGTAAAAAGGAAAAAAAAATGAGGAAGTTAATTTCCTACTCGGATGTCAAATGCGATTTGACACTGTTATTCTCTTTGCCTTCTGAATTGTCAGAATGGGAGAGGCTTATGGCACTGTGATCCAAAGCGGGGCCACCATGGGTCTCAGCCGTCACAGTCGTAGCCCCTTAGCCTGGAGGTCCCCATCACCCATCACTGTTTGTTGACTTCGCTGTCTTGTCTCTGTCACTTTGAGAGAGCACATTTGTATTCCTGTGTTAGCTCTCCTCCCCAGCCCCCCCACCTTAGCCTTCTCGCGCGCTCTCTATCACACACACACAGACACACACAAACACACACTCTCACACAAACATACACACACATTCTCTCTCTCTCTTCCACACACATTCTCTCTCTCTCTCTGTCTCACTCTCTCACTCACACACATGCACACACACGCACACTTTTTCTCTCTGTCTCATCACACCACAGCGGGTCTGTGAAAGTGTGACAGTGGTCTGAATGGTCCTCCGAGCCTTATGGTATAGATCGCCACTCCTTGGTCAGTGGTCAGTCCAGCTGCAGCCATTAATTAGAGATCCACAATGGGCGCCAGTGCAGAGAGCGAGAGGGATCCATACCCCAAATGAATCACCTGGACATAGTCCAGCGCACACACAGCACTTCCCCCACCTCCCCACTCCCGCCTGCCCACCATCTCCCCTGCCTTTTTTACAGTCCGGTCATGTCCATGTTGTTTACAGGGCACCGGATTGAGAATTAAACCTGAATGAAAGCAATAAATCACACGGGCCAAACACACAAACTCACCGTCACCAGTTTATGTGAGCAGGGGAGATGGGCGAGGTGCTGCCTGTGTGTGTGTGTGTGTGTGTGTGAGAGAGAGAGAGATGGGGAAACAAGAAGAGGTAGTGAGTGTGTGTGTGTGTGTATGTGTGTGTCTATCTGTGTGTGGGGGGGCATTAATGGTGAGGTGTGTGTGTGTGTGTGTTTCTATCTGTGTGTGTGTCTACCATTGTGTGTGTGTGTGTGGGGGGGGGGCAGTAATGGTGAGATGTTTGTGTGCGTGTGTGTGGCTGAGTGAGAGAGAGAGAACGAGAGAGAATGAGAGAAAGAGAGAGAGAGAGAGACTGAGGAGGAGGGAAAAAGGAAGCAACTTGTAGTTCGTTAATCACGTCCTAAAAGACGTCTGTGATGGGCCAGTGCGATGGCTCAGCTGAAATGATAGAGGGAGCACCCATTACTCTTTTTTCCTTTTCCCTTCTGTTTTATGAGCCCAGTGCCACAGATAAAGAAAGATTTATCATTACAGGGCAAGAGATAGAAAATTACTCTCCTTCCTTGCTCTACAGGGAATAGGAAGCTGCTATTTTCTTAAAAATAGCATTGTAAAAGTAGTTCATAATTGTCCACAAAGGGGTTGCTATTGATGGTCAACTCCAATGTGAATGATTTTTCTGATGTTTATTGACAGATGTGATTTTTAAAGGTTTGTGAGTAAATCTTGTGAGTAAATCTTGAGTACACTCTTGCTTGGTCAAGTGGCATGTTTTGTAGGATTTATTTGATTATTATGACCAACCCAGCCTTCCTGTCGTTCCCATACTTAGTTGCACTAACATTCCTACCTCTTGGGGCTATTCCCCCACCCTCCCCTCTCTCTCTCTATCTCTCTCTCTTTCTTTCACTCTCTCTTCTCTCTGTCTTTTGCTCTACACAGGCACCATCTCCATCAATACCATCCGGACTGCATATACTGCTTCAGGGGAGAGTGAGATCCTGGACCTGGACGACAACCTGTACCTGGGTGGCCTCCCCGAGAACAAGATGGGCATGGTCTTCCCCACAGAGGTGTGGACCGCATTGCTCAACTACGGCTATGTGGGCTGCATCCGCGATCTCTTTGTGGATGGCCAGAGCAAGGACGTCCGCCGCATCGCCGAAACGCAGAAGGCCACCGGAGTCAAGCCTTCGTGTTCCAAGGAGGCCCCTAAGTTGTGCCTGAGCAACCCATGCCAGAACAACGGGGTGTGCCGTGAAGGCTGGAACCGATATGTGTGCGACTGTTCCGGGACTGGATACCTGGGTCGCTCCTGTGAGAGAGGTGAGTGTAACTGTAAAAGCACGGTCAGGTTAGGTGTTCAATGCATGCATTAAAAATGTCAGATGGAAATTGGTTCTGTGTGTGTGTGTGTGTGTGTGTGTGTGTGTGTGTGTGTGTGTGTGTGTGTGTGTGTGTGTGTAGCTAATGACACACTGTGTATAATCAAAACAGTTTTCACTCTTGAGTTCATCAACTGAAAGTTAGGTGTGGTGGAGCCTGGTGTTGGCAAAGGGATCTCAGTATAAATCTCAGATCAGCAGTATAAATAGCAACCCTCAGTGATTGTCTTATCCCACTGCAACAACACACATTTTTATAGCTTTAAATTCAAAGACAAATATATACTCAGATAAAACTAAGTAAAATCCAATCAAAATGTTGCTGAGAATGAAACCTTTCAAATATGGCTTTAAGCATTAACATGGTCTTTTACTAGTGGCTATAGGTGGCTATGTTTAAATATTGACCTTAGGTAGAATTCAAGAAATCTGTAGACCTTCCCAGTGCAGCTATGTTTGCTTGCTGTCTCGCAGATAGTCGATGCGGGATGTTGTGGTTTCATCTTCGGGCCTAGCATGTTGACAGACCCTGCTGTGTCCCACCATACTGTAGAGAGTGTACAGGATTTGGTGGATGCGGTAAACATTAAAAAGGGGGCCTTGGATGATAAGGGCTTAAAACATGTTTGGCTCCCTGCTGACTTTATGCAGGCTTTGTCACAAGGGTTAGCACTGAGAAGACAGTCTGCCATGAAAACTCACATGTGTGTGTGTGTGTGTGTGGGGGGGGGGGTGTTAGGTGTGTTATTAACACGGAATAGTAGAACAGATGTGCACTTAGCAGCATAATGCAAATTAGGCAAATTATTGAATCATTAATGTTCTATGAAAATGTAAATATATTATTTATATGATAACTCTCCCGCAAAGCCATGAAACAGGAAGGACCTTATAAAACTAGGGGTGACTAACTTGCCATTTGTTTGGCTTCTTGCCTTCTTGACACCACCTGTGATTCTGCAGTCTTTTATTTTAAGAATCTCTGACTCATATTGACTAATAAGAATGTTGTTCAGTGTAGGATGTTATTTGCATAATGTACTTAGCATTCTAGTCAAGATGCGTTAGATGTATAGAATTGTTAGAAGCATGGTGTCCAGTGTTGATGATTTCTGGTTCCTGATATGAGTTTATTCCTATTGCATACCAGTCAACTCAAAATATAGAAAAAATCTGAGCAGCTTCTCGTTACTTCTTGTAGATTATGTTAACAGTAAGAAAATATTATTTATATATTTTTCATGAGCCGTCTCGCAATGTTTGAGCCACTGTTTGAGTTACGGGGTATTTGGCATTGTTTTCCATCGAATGTGTTTTTAGCTGTTTCCTGACACTCGCTGACTGACTTAGGATTGAAGTGGGAAGATGGTGGGAAAAAGACTGGAAACTGATGAGTCATTGCTTGTAATACAAACCAGGTTTGTTTGGAAGGCTCATGAGTAATATGGCCTGTCAAGAAATAGGACTATGTTTTAGACTTACTTTAATAAATTAATAAAAAAAAACCCTGTCCTTCTGGTGAGCCCACATGTTTGAAGTTGCTGTGAGGTACTGCGATTGATCATATTATGTTTGATGCAGTTCAAAAAAAGCTCCACTTTGCGCAGAGGTTATAATTTTCACCATTTTTTTTTTTATTCCTCCCTCGTGCAGCTGGACATGGCAGTCAGACATCATAATAGCTTTAGAGGTTTCTCATCAAAGTCATCTCTTTGCTCTCTCATCTCCCACAACTTCTCATCCTCCGCTCCACCACTTTAATCACTTTCCAGTCGTGTGTTTTTGAAGTTATCTCAGCTCCAAATAAGCCAAACGGTTCAATATTTAAACTGTACTGCAATTGTTATCACTCTCTTGATTTAGAAGAAAAGACGAATAACGGTGGCTATGCATGAATTCAATTGAAAGAGAATTGTAGAGATAGGGATTAAAAGGGATGAATGCGTTTTTATTTAAACAGGTTAACTCCTAAATTCAATCATGTTTTAACTTTAATGCTCTGTAAAGTTCTGATATAAAACCTTTATCAATTCCCCCTAAAAGAGAAATCCTCGGTTGTAAAAGACCTACGGGAAATAAATAAATAAATAAATAAAACTTTGTTTGGTTTCAGCCTTACATCAATTCATTCTGATGCCAAATGTTTTTACCATTGAAGAGATGGAAAGGTGATTACAGGAGGGATGTCAGATGTGCTGCATGTCTGCTATGGCCTGCTTCAGTTCATTAAAAGCTGGAATTACACCAGCTTCTCTCAAGAGAAATGTGACTCCCTCTTGCCCCTGGTGTGCTGTGAAATGTAATATGAAAATGTCTGCTTTAGTGTGTGCATATGTGTGTATGCAGTATACTCTGTGCCTCTGTTTACCATTTTAAGTTTTTATGTTGCGTTTTCGGTGTTGTTGTTGTTGTTGTTGTTGCTGGTGGTATGGAAGTATGCACATGTGCAGTGCTGTGCAGTGTGCACTGACAAAACTGTTTGCATTGTTTGTATCTTTGCCTACCCGTGTGTGTTTGTGTGTGTGTGTGAGAGAGAGAGAGTGTTTGTGTAAATGTATGTTTGTGTTTATTCATATTTGTGTGTGTGTGTGCGTGTGTGTGTGTGTGTGTGTGTGTGTATTGTCACTAAGAGAGTAATTAGACAGAGCTTTTTTTCCCACTTGGCTGATTTCCGCCTGAGAGGTGTCTCCTTGCCAAACGGGCCCAAGTGCTGAGCGGCAGATGCTGCTGTTTATTGTAATTGTGTTGCCTTGCTGTCCCGGTTGGCCTCAGCAGTGCAACCGTGTGCCTTGCTCTACTCATTCCGTTCTCTCTATCTCTCTCATCATCCTTTTCCCCAGTCTCTCTCTCCTTCATGCTTCTCTTTCTCTCTTTCCGTCTCTTGCCAACTCCACCAATCTCTCTCTCCTTTCTTTTATTTTCCTTCTTCAATCTCTCTCTCCTTTCTTTTATTTCCCCTCTTTTCCATCTCCTCTCCATCTCCTCTTTTTTTCTTCTACTTCTTTTCCATCTCCTCTCCTCACTAGTGTGTGGATTTGAGGATCTGCAAGTGGCATGGAGATGCTGCTTGTTGATGCAGTATCTCAGACGCAGAGCAGAGAGAGCCTGGCCAGGGCACTAGTGCTCCCACTCTGCTGCTGTTCCTTTAATGGCTGGCGTGGTTGAGGAGTGACCCCACCACGGCTTCTGTGATTAGAACTTAGTCCGATTAGGCGGCTGAAAAGCCTTTTTTTTTTTTTTTGCAGTGGTTATTACACTCGCTTTGAGAAGTCCGCTTTGTGTCGGGTGTGTGAGAGCAAGATATGTGCTATCCGTCAAGACGTGTCACAAAGGTTTCTCTCTTAGGGCTGCATTCACTGTGTTTGGGTAGGAAGGCACTGCGGTGGACAGAAACAAAGGCTTTTACATATGATAGCTACTGCAGATCTCTCTATCTATCTATCTATCTCTCTATCTATCTATCTATCTATCTATCTATCTATCTATCTATCTATCTATCTATCTATTTATCTGGCTCTCTGTCTAGCTATCTGTCTGACTATTTAGCTATCTACTGTATGGGAGTATGTGCGACTATGTTTCCCATAATGTCTTACTATGTAATTACAGACTCCTATAAATGCTATAAGGGGGAGGACGTCACAGCTGAGTGGAGCTAAGCATGTCTTAATTAACCATTTGACATGTTCATCACGTGACTACTCTAGACTAAGCAATTAAAAGCAGTCCATATTTAACTGAAGCTCTCTGGTTTGCACGTATCCCCAGTCTGCTCAGTTGGTGAATTTCCTGTATCCTGTACTTCCTTTCATGCTAAAGTTTGGGAGGAACGCTTATGGAAATGTGGGGGTGTGAAGACATTACCAAAATTGTTCGTTTTTCATAAGTGTTGTGAAGGTCTCTGAAATGGCTAGTGTGGGTGGATACTCTCTCTCTCTCTCTCCTCCTCTTTATCTTTCTCTCTCTAGACATACTATATATTTAGTTGCCATGCATTATATCCCAGTATATCCCAGATCTCTCTCTCTCTCTCTCTCTCTCTATTGTTCTTTCTGTTTTATTTGTATTTTTGTATGCTTGGGTTATTAGATGTTAAGGTACATGTCTGTGAAGCATGTTTATGTCTGTGTTTGTGTCTGTCTGTGTGTGTGTTTGTCTGTCTGTGTGTCTGTCTGTGTGTGTGTGTGTGTGTGTGTGTGTGTGTGTGTGTGTGTGTGTGTGTGTGTGTGTGTGTGTGTGCCCATGCTCAAGCACGCATGGCCTCATCGGTGGAGAGACGAGAGACGAGTGCCACACCCACACGAATGGGGCCACAGTGTCCCGTATCTGCGCTGGCGAGCAGCCAGCTGTTTTGATGTGTCCAGATTGCTTCTTTGCTGGTAGGATGGAGCGTCCTCACCAGCAGGCTGAGAAGCTGTCAGAAGGATTAGTCCTCCCCTCACTTATCCACGCTTGGTGTACCACCCTGTGGCTAAAGGCAGCCACTGCATATGGTAGAGGGGAAGTCGGAGGAGGAGAACACAGAAATAGGGAGAGAGAGAGAGAGAGAGAGATGGGGCTAAATAATGCTGTAATGCATCCCCGTTTGGCATAATTGCAAGATATTTTAATTAAGCAGACACAGCAGATTTTTCATTTTCTGCCTTCCACCCCGCCATGTTTCCCCTGTCGGTAATTAGCCGGAATGGGAGTGTTCTCGGGGAAAAGGCCAAGGTGTGGACCCAGATGTCTGTGAAGGTGTGGTGCAGGGGTAAGGCTCTCGTCTGTGTTAATGAGAAGTGACGTCTGTGCCCTCCAACTCATGCAACGACAGCTATCAGCCCTGCAGTGCTGGCTGGGAAACAGTGTTTCCTGGCTTTGCTGTTCTCTTTATTATCTTGCTTCTTTTGTGCACTCTTTCTCTTTTCCCTGCCACTGTCTTTTCCTCTCCCTACTACTCCCTCTCTCTCTCTTTCTTTCTCTTTCTTTCCCTCTCTGTCTCTCTCTCAATTCTATTCAGTTCAATTCAGTTCAGTTCATTAGAGCTTTATTCATGACAAAATACACTTCGTATTGCCAAAGCTGTTAGTTGTAGAGGTAATCATCAAGGAACATCAAGGAAAAAAAAAAAATAAAATAAATAAAATCTCTCTCTCTCTCTGTCTCTCTCCCTCTCTCTCCCCTTGAAAACTTTGCATAAGTATGTCATTCCTCTGATTCTCTGTTCACCTAAAATAGCTTAGAGGAGCATGCGTGCCACCAACAGCAGCATTTCTCAGGGTGCTGGTTTTATTTTTCTTATTGAGCAGTATGTGAGTCTGAGATATCAGTGTCCTTTAATGTGTTAGCGTAGGTGAGTAGAAGTTTGTTCATAACTTATCTAAGTCTGTTTTCATTGGTAAGGCTTGGAAGAGAGAGAGAGAGAGAGAGAGAGAGTGTGTGTGTGTGTGTGTTTCTGTCTCTGTCTGTGTCTGCGTGATATGTCAATCCAAATGGAATGTTCACACCATACAATGCTTCCTCAGAATACCAATGGTCCACAGCCACAGTCCCCAGATACTTCCTCAACTGTCAGGCTGTATATACATGGACCAGTCAGTGTGTCTAGTTTGCCTTGACACGTATATGTTTATAATATCAATTTATTTTTTTATATGATATATGATACTGTATATGTGAAAAAGAAATCTATCTCATATATTGCATTCAAAAAGCAAACGCCATGTTGAATAATGCATGATGATGCCTCAGAGCTTAAAGCTAATATTGAACACCGAGCTCCTGCACATCTCTCCTCACAGAGACTGTAATTCTGCAGGATGAGAGTTAGATTTGGACCGTCACTATGGGGTGCTGCCATCCCCTGACAAGTGAGAAGATGGCTTTACATTTAGCACCCAGCCTTATTGCCAAGAGACGGATTTGCAGTCAACACCCCACCACACACACACACACACACACACACACTCACACACACTTGCGAAAAGCCTCAATTGTTATTTTATTCCACTTGTTTGTGTGCATATAAGACATTTGCGTATGCTTCTTTCCAGCAAAAGGGGAAATAAATGCCACAAAAAACAGTCCTATCCCTCGTGATCTTACAAGATGAGGGTGAAGATGTGATATCCAGTCTTTTCCGTCTCTTTTGACAGGGTACTCTTTGTTTGAAAGCAAAAGAGAGGGGGGCTCTTGCTCTCTGGCTGTTCCATGTTAAGGTTTGCCTAGATATTTAGAGTGTTTTTCTCATTTAACTTGAACAGAATTGGATTTTTGACAAGGACTCAAATCAAATTAGGCTATGATTCACTTGAATGTCAGTTTCCATATTTTTCCATTTGTGTGGACGTCTCCATATTTACCGCGTATTTGACAGGTGGATGTAAAGAGTGACAGCAACCAAAATAAGCAGTTGTTCATGAATTCATTCAGGATGTGACTGCCTCTGTGATGAAACGTAGGGCAATGCATTGTGAGTGCATATAAGAAGACAAGAAAGAATCAGACATGAAGTTGGTCACTTGTGTGTCACAATGTCCAAACACAGTGTGTGTGTGTGTGTGTGTGTGTGTGTGTGTGTGTGTGTGTGTGTGTGTGTGTGTGTGTGCGTGTGCGTGTGCATGCATGCATGTGTGAATGTGTGCATGTGTGTGTGCATGTGTGTGTGTGTGTGTGTGTGTGTGTGTGTGTGTGCGTGTGTGTTTGTGTGTGTGTGCTGTTCCATGGTACAGTAGACATTGGTCTGTATGCTTTGGTTGGTGTCTGCTTATGTGTAAGGGGTTAAAAGGGTTTGATAAGCTGTGAGATATGTGTCAAGCACAAAGCTCTTCTGCTCTAATTCAGTTCAATTCTTTCAGCTCTTTCTTAGAAAACCTGCTAGCGTGTGGGCGGAAGTATGGTGACACAAGGTCATGTTTAAAATGGTCAGAAAGAATGAGCTCTTAATCAATGCAATGTCAAGTATTTTCACATTTTTTCACAAGTCACGGCGACTTATCTGAAGTAGTTTCAGTGTTGCTGCAAGTTCCAAAGATGAATTCTTCGCATTGAACTGCCGTATAGGTGTGAATGGTACCTAATTCTCCCTTTTGGAAGTATGTTTACTATCCCAATGCCTAACAGTAAATGCTGTTTTACAAACATGCATCATTCTGCTTTAACTGGTGAGATGCAGTAATCTGCCGTGTATGTATTGTTTACGTACTATGTTTTTGCTAGCTTAACATGCTACACAACAGCCAACTCCACTGTGAATTATTATAGATGTTATTATGACCCTTATGCAGTCATAAAGATTTTTCCAGCAATTTTTGGTTTATGATTTAATGGGTGTGTAGCACCAACTAGCCTGATAAAGAACAATGCAGACCGCAGTGCAGCTAATATGAGGTTCACGTGAAGAACTCATCCCTCAACTCAACCCTCATCTACAGGCATGTGGAAACAGGGTTGACGTCAGATGGG